>SMLS01052613.1:0-12668 GCA_004785975.1 Popillia japonica
ATTTCTCAGTGAATTTAGTATTTGCAGGTCGACCAATTTTTGAGTGTTTAGAGTGAAATACCTTTTCGTACAAGTCATCTAAGTCTCTATACACGTATGTAATTTTACTGATAATCCTGGATTGCTTGTGTTCGTTAGAAAGAAATGGTCAGTTTTCCGGATAATAAACAAAATGACCTCCAAATCCTTTGGATGTGATGGGATTAGTGTAACGAATATTAAACTTTGCTGTCCCTCAGAACAATGCGTTTTTGCAAATTCTCGCATTAAAAATTCGCGGCGTAGATAATACTTTTGCCTACTTTCCTTTCCTAAGAATCAGCAATAACACCCTTTTATTTGTAAATTATATACTACGAAGTTTTACTGTAGTTGTAGAATTCATTATGAAGTTATAATATAATACGAACAACAAGGATTGAAGCGTGCTAAGATTCGAATATGGTGAAACGAACCTTAGCACGAAGGCGTAAGAATAATCAACACATAAATCTTATAAGTAATATCAATAATATAGATAGAGCTTAGAAGGAGAGATAGTGAGGACAACATAACGAAAAGGATAGACAATGTTTTGCTTTTTATCAGCTGATTCTGATTGACATTGAGCTGACAAAAGGCAAAACTATGGCAAAACTGTTTAACTGCCACATTTAATCACTTAATATTGCCTATCGTGCATCCTTTATTGTTACGTACAAACTATGATCTAACTTCCTTTTTCTTATGTTGTCACCACTTTGTTTTAAGTGTCTAAGTAAGTTACTCGACTCCGTCCCTTATATTATTACAGTTCATCTAATGGCTCTTTAGACGCACGTCATTGTTTGATGACATAAGCAAAGATTATCAGTTAATCTATCTTTCCTTATTTAATAGCGTTGTCGAATATCCAAGTGCGGAGAATACGTATGTCTGCAATATAAATCATATCTAGACTACTGCATTAATCAATTGTCAGATTCTATTTATTGTCTTGCGTATTTTTGTGTGATTTTTGCAATATAACAGATTTATATAAACGTTACGATCAACCATAATGCGTCTTTTAGGTTATTGTAGCTTATTCGCGCTCAATTGACAGAATCCTAACCTGCTTTGTCTGTATGTAAACTGTCAGAAATGTGTAGACTATTTTAATGCATTATGTATGTATACTGACTTTCAGAAAAATTGCAACACCTAGAAGTTGTCGAACGATTTTATTGAAAGTTTCGGGAAACGTGTATTCTCATGAAATAAAGTGATGATTAAGATTTGAAAACAAAAGAACAAAAGCTTTAAGTTTTTTCAATAATTGGTTGCTCCGCCACGGTTTGTAATGCACTCATCTAGACGGCTTGGCATGCTATTAATCAAGTGATCTATAGCTGCTTGTGGTATATCGTTCCAACTTCTTGAATCCGTAGCTGAAGATCGTGTAAATTATCTGGAGGGTGCGGTGAATTACCCACTCGCCTACCAATCATATCCCATACATGTTCAATGGGTGACAAATCAGGCGACCGAACAGGCCATGGGAGGACGGCAATGTTAGATTCTTCCAAAAACCGTGTTGTAGCCCTTGCCGTATGAGGGCGCGCATTATCCTGCTGGAAAATGGGATTTTGCAGCCTCTGAAAATATGGAAGGCCAACTGGTTGTAGCACATTAGCAATGTAACCAGCTGCGTTAAGATTGCCGTCAATAAAGACCAAGGGTGATCTGCTACCATAACATATTGCACCCCATATCATAACTCCTCGAGTGAGGGCTGTGTTGCGTTCCACAAAAAATGTCGGATTTTTACGTTCTCCACGCATCCGTCTGACTCTCCTACGATCATCGTGGGCCCACAAGCAAAATCGAGACTCGTCACTAAACACAATTTGATGCCATTCTTGCGCCCAATTAACCCTTTTGTTGCTCCACTCTAGTCTGCGTAGACGGTGAAGTGGTGTAAGAGGAAGACATAAACATGGACGATATGAACGCAACCCATAAGATCTTATCCGGCGATAAACAGTTGACATTGACATTCTGAGTGCTGTACCTCTCATCCAATCATTTGCAATTGATCGAGTTGTTGAAAATCTATCTCTTGTGGCCAAAAGTCTTAAGCGACGTTTTTCGCGATCTGTAGTCCTTCGAGGACGTCCAGATCCACGGCGACGATGTTGAACCCCTTCCTCGGACCATTTGGACCAACATCTCAATACCGATGAAACATTTCGGTTTACACGACGAGCAATTTTTCTTAGCGAAAGTCCGGCCTCTCTCATACCAATAATACGTCCACGTTCAAAATCACTTAATTGGACAAAATGTTGATGTTGACGTACTCTCGGCATTGTTATCAAGTTCAGAATGAAATTGTGACGAAACAACAACAATTTGCAAACTTGACAGTTACTAAATGGTCTAATACTTCAAATTCATAGTTACTATGTGCGATGGAAACTGCAGGCAAAAAAAACTACTTGCTAGATTTTATTCAAATTTTAATCATCAATTTGTTTAATGAAAATAGACGTTTCCTGAAAATTTCAATAAAATCGTTCGACAACTTCTAGGTGTTGCAATTTTTCTGGAAGTCAGTATATATAGTGCTTAACTTGAACTAGAAGTACCGATGTGATTCATACGCATAAAAATTGATGATGTGCGTCTAAAGATCCATTAGATGAACGTCAATGAATCAACATAACCTATAGCATAAATACAAACAGACAAAATGGTAGACTAATACACTACTTGACAGCAAATTCAAACGCATTATGGGTAAAGGTCTACTTAGACGATAGTTTTGATAAAATTAGAAACAAATATAGAACTAACAAGCTTCAATCTTTGTGCTAACACTGTATCCAACGGTATCTATGTATATGAAGACCAAAACATGGAGTTTATGGGAAAGCATTCAGATTTTTTTTTGTGCTTAGAAGCATCTAACGCATATACATACTTATTTGAAATCGTCTAATCAATCAACCTGTCAATCTCAATACAATTATTATCAATATAAAACATAAATATTTTCTCAAACTTCACTTGTAGGTATATAAACGCATACAAAAGCAAATTTACCAAAATTTTTCCCAGTGCCAGTCCTAATAGGAAATTTTCGACGCAGTCAATCTCACACCTAATTTTTTTCCAATATAACCTTTCCGATATCTTTCTGACAGATGAAATTGTATTTACAAAGTGTTTCAAAAAATCATCACTTCCTCCTCTCCCCGTTTCGCTGAATTTATAAATTCGTTTTTGCTAAAAAGTTATTTCGCACAAGCTATTTTAAATAGCCCTCACATGAAAATCCTCTCGCAAATTCTCCTTTATTTATTTTTTTCTGGCGTCCAACGCCTCTCGTCTTTTCAGCTTATTGTAGTAAAGCTCATGGATCCTATCTGCGTGCACACAATGGTATGTTAAAAGCAGTGCCAGGTTCACACACACGTGCACGCACACACTAGCGTGATTGTACACGACTGGAAATAAAGGAAAGGGAAGATTTTTCGAGGACGACACGATGTTCAGAGGCAGCAAGCGCACCGTTGTAGGTTGCACGACGAAACAAAAGCATGAAAACGCGAATTTTCTACAATAACCGGGGTCGCATGAAACGGCCAAAACATTAGTCTTCATTAGGGTGACGGGTTTTTCTTCTGTTGCTAGTGAAAAATGACGTGAATATTAATTAAAACGCACACAATCGAGTTTCTAACGCATGCATGGATTGTAGTACATACATATGTATGTACATAAGGTCAATGCGGGTATGTTACGAAGGTTGTGACTTATTGTTAGCATAATTGTATATGTATTATATATGCGGTTAAATAACATGACTGTTCTTTTTTGAAATGTATTTATGTTTTCATGTGATTATGTTCACGTTAAACGATATTATGCAGTTTTAAGGCATGTCAGTTTAAAAGAACTTTAATCGCACTAAAATAAAATAAATAAATACATAAAAGACGCGTTCATATTATGTATGATCCTTAAAAACAACCTTGCAAAACCTAATTCCATCAGAACTTTGCTGCTTTTTGATCAAATTACCAGCTGTAGCACACGAAACAATATACTCAGTAACATTAGAAGTGTTACACCCAGAAGAAATCATTTGTTTAACTTGATTTTTTGGCATCAAAATGACTATATTTAACCCATGCTATGATAAGAATGTCAACTTTTTATCATAGATACTTTCTTGCGAAAAAAAAGTTGCCCTTACGTTTCTGAGAAGAGATTCCTGTTCATGGGAGCTGACTAATATAGAAAAGTTTAGTTATTGCGCGGGGTAACGCGTGTGTATCGTGTGTGGACAGAAGAAGGTAGTGGAACATGAAGAAGACCAACTGGTTAACCCAGGCGTACTACAGAGCGTCAAGATAGGCGCTTCAGACGACTAGCTTTACGAGACCGTTTTGCTGTACAACATGAATTCTGATAATGAAATAGAATGTACACCCCCTGAAATTCGGGAAGCTGCCAATACTGCAGTGGATAATTTATTACTCATAAAATCATGATTTATTGATATGATTTTAAAATGTCACTAAATTAATCAAGTTACAGTAAGTACCAACTTTACTTCATGCACTAGTGCTCAAAGTGGCTTTTCACCCACGCAAATCGAATCGTGAAATGACATGATTTGATAAGCGAGTACAAAAATCATAATTAGCGGGTCAAAAGCATTCTTTCTCACTTCACAATGATTGAATAGGTTACTACTAATTTTAAAAGAACAGATTTCGCATTCGAGAAGCCGTGAAGTGAGCAGCGTTTAATTTGCTGCCATCACACACATTTTTAATTGAAAGTAGCCGAAGTGTCAACTTTTACAGTACCTGGAGAATAAAATATTTTAACGATTTTCTGCTGCATTCTGGTTTACGAATACTAGTTAAGAAACACTAGATTTTAAATAAGGTGTTAGTAGTAGTAAGTCAATCAAAATATCTTTGAAGTAATGCAATATTTACCAACTCCTTCTCACATTTCAAATCTAATCTTGATTCTTTAATGTGACTTTGCAATCTTTAAGCGGTTAACTACTATACGTAGGTACTTCCAGCCGACATGTACAAAACAGTCGAGTAGATATTCTGACGTGATTTTGATGGATTGTTATCCTCGATGTCAGAAATTTTCGCAAATTTGTTGTCGGCTTGGAGCTATTTATTTCCAGGTTTGCATCTGCTAGTTCATCGATCATCTTGATTAATTGAGCTTTAAAGTTTTTACGTACACGCTCGTGCGTTTCTCGGTTTGTGCTGTTTTCATCGGTCGTTTGTAATCTGGGTACGTCGGTATTCCTGCTTGTGAAAACGCTTCGACAGGATATTAAGCTATTCGAGTATCCTAATGTGAGCGTTTTTAAACCGTAACTGATTACAGAGATTTTTAAAGAAACGAGATTTTTCCTGAAACCTGAAAGTTCTATACAAATTACCGGAAAATTTTTAAGAATTGAATTGCGGTCACCTTCAGAACGTTACTATAAAAGCTTTTATTACAATAAACTTATCTCAACGGTATTATGCTGGAAACACTTTCACTTTATTCAGGATAATGGTTTCTAAACGATAATTATTTAAGGAAACGTTGAGTTGTGAATGAAATTAATTTCCATAAAAGCATTATCTGTACTACAGAATGTCGCGCCAAAGATTGAATACAAAGGAGACTCTGAAATCAAATTCGAACGTTGGGAGCGTTACAATGGCTTAGGATTAATATTGTCGCATTGACTCTTCAAAATTGTATTTCTCGGATTAGTATTCGGTTTCATATAATAGTTGTGTGGATTGTCAGCGTGTAAAGGCGTACAATCTACTCATAATATTTTGTTGTGGGAATCGTTACACTTAGAAACTTTTTATCGAATATAGTAAATGGATCAGAAAAATATTGTATTTGTTACAGTAGTTTATTACGATATGAAAAGCATACATTCTAAAAATAAATAAATTAATTAATTTAGCTTTTCAGAATCATGTAAAATGTTATTCAAATTATTGAAAAGATTATTCACACTGACATTTCGCTGCTCAGGCTGTTAGTTTCTTCAGCAAATTTCTAAAGACTAATAGGAGATTGCGGCAATGGTGGCATGCTAAACTCTTATGAGGATAAGTTGCCACCTGCCAGGAAATATATATGTAAAATCTAGTCACATACCAAGTGACTATAAATGATTAGTACAAATATTAACTTTGGCAACACTGAAAAATTGGCTTGCCTGGTTATTCATTGTATATAGGTACAACTTTGTCATTTGTATCATATGGATGCGTTATGCATGTTTGTTTACTAATACCAGAAGGAAGATTTATAGAAAACGATGGATGAGACAAGTTTTTTGAACGCATATTTTAAACGACTAAATAAAAATTATTCAAAGAATATGCTCAAAGTGTCGACCTTCCCCTGCTAAACAACACTACACCTCTTCGTCGTGATAAATTGTTAAATACGTTAGTTAACATTTCAGGTCTTATATTTGCTATTGCCTCCTCAATAGCGTTCCGTAACTGTTGTAAATTCTGTATTTGATTGCGGTGTGTTGTGTTTTTCAAATAAGGGAGCAAAAAGAAATCTAGCGGTGTCAAATCGGGAGATCTACTTGGCTACAAACCTACACTAATCAAACCGTCTGGGAAGAATTGGTGTCAATAATTAATTGTTTTTTGTACATTGTGTGCTGTAACTGAATCTTGCTGAAAATAACCACTCGTTAACTTTATGTCATCCAATTGATTTATAAGTGATTCCAAAATAATGGTTTGGTAGCGTTGAGCATTAATCGTTTCTTGAAACAATATCGAACCAATAATTCTTTGTCGTGACATTGCCACCCACGCACCGATTTTAACTGGCTGCAATGGCACTTGGATTAAGTTCTGCGGATTCTCTGCCGACCAAGTTCTAAAGTTCTGGGAATTAACATAACCAGACAGATGAAACGAAGCCCCATCCGAAAAAAAGTGATATTTTGCTGGTCAATATTATTATGCAAATTCTTATTATACCAGTAACAAAACTGTGTTCGTATTACGAATTCAGGTAGGTGAAGTTGCTGACCAATTGTAAATTTATACGGATGTAAATGTAAATGCTTTTTTAGAGTTCTGGAAAGGACGTAAGACAGGTTAAAAGGAAATAGATAATAATTGATAATGGGACTTTACCTATTTGTTGAGATAAATGACGTACTGAAATATGACGATTTTCTGCAAAACGTTCATTAACATTATTCAAAACATCAGGTGTAGCAACAGTGGGACGGCCAGTAGATTTACCTTTAGCCACATTATCGGTGTTCAAAAGCTTTCAACAATTCTTGTAATGTGTATACTAAAGCTACGGTAATCAACTTGGTCCTCTGGATACATTGCAACAAATTGCTCAAAAGTTGATTGCAGCGAATATATCCAATTACCGTCATCATTTTGTAAGCTGCTTCGAAAATAAGCCATTACAATAAATGTGTTGTGCTCAATAGTAAATACCATTGTTAAAATGAAATTGAGCATGTGATAATAGACTTGAAAAGAATTATACAGGTGGACAAAAATTATGCATTGACATGAGTTATCTGTTCTCTAAATTAAGAAATGAATTGAAAACAAAGTTACAGTAAACGCTAGGGAAGGCTAGTTTGCAGATCAAGTCGAATCTCTCTTCTTGAAGACTGCAGCTCATCTGTCTTTGATAAGTGTGAAATCTGCTAAATTGACTGGTAACTCTAAGAAGAGCTAAAAATCCAGCTTTGGCGTCAGAATAGCTTGACCAATAGTATGTCTGGTTAAAGAATGCATTAATGATCATGACAGGTATGTGCAAAACAGTATCAGGAAAATTGGCCAGAACGACATTAGGGAATTGGCCTAAACCAGAAGACTTGCTTTACGTCTGAATAATAGAAGGCTCAGCTTGTTCGTTGGATCTTCGTAGATACGTCTAGAAATGATGCATAGGCAGAAATCCAAGAAACCAACTGTCAGATAATCACTCCAATTGAGCTTCATGATTTGATGAGGAATTAGCTAATGAAAAACTTATCTAACATCCATAATATAATTACAAAAATTATCCCACTTGCGATTAAAATGATGAAGCATCGCATGTATCTGTCTAGGAGTTCAGTAGTAATTCCACAAAACGATGTAACAGGCTATAATAATTGAAGACGTTGGGCACAGCCAACTACAATGTACAAAAAAATTTTGGTATTTTTGTTGTGCAATAGTATCTTGCCACTAAAAGTGGAATAATTTTAAAACGAATTTTAAACTTTTGAGCAAAAGACCTTGTCCAATGAACATTATCGTATGAACAAAATAAGACCATTCAATAAAAAAAAGTCACCTACTTTTAGAACCGCTGCTTGAGCATACCAATTTCCTGGTTCAGCAAAACCATTTGCGTCAATCTGCTATGATTTATTACGGCAAAGTCACCACAACAGAACGTGATACAACATATAATAAATAACTAGCTAGTTGCAAGGCCTTATCCCGTGCATTAAAGGAGAGAGAGAATAAGTGAAGAAAGTAGAGAAAGAAAATTTATGGTAAAAGAAATTGCTGCTACAAATCTTTCACTTTAAAAGTGAGTGTGCTAAAGCTAGATGATCATTCAATGCGATTTGGTTACACGCCAGAACCATATCTTTATCAATCGCATGAAATAAGGAGAAAAACGTAAAAATCACAACCGCCACATTAATCATGCTGATATAAGCGTGCAACATGAACTGCTTTTAAAAGGAACTTAATTGACTGAAGACTGGATTTGGGTTGGTTTAGAAAGCAGTCTACAGCTAGTTTTGTTCTGGTTTACAACGCACCTTATATGGTTCAGGACAGGCTTTGAAAACAGGTGAAGCACAAATTCAGATAAGCTGTTTTCAAAACCAGCCAATCTGTAAACCAATTCAAAACCAATCTCCAATCACATAAACAGCTTTGTAAACGAGCAGTCTTGAAGTAAAAGGCTGCATCTTCCAGATTCATTTACGTTAAACGTTTCTTCTGTGGTGCTCTCTAATAGGTACTGTAAAAACTTCTATATTATTCTCAACTATATGTGCTTAATTATTATTTCTTTCCTGGACGACGCTCTTAGGTCTTTTGTAACAAAGTTGCTTTTCAGTTGTTTGGAGCAAACATGCCATAGGTTTCTACTAAACCTGAATGACAGCTACGCCAATCGCCCCCTTCTAGTTTGAACGTATTTTTGTTAAGTTGTTAAGTTTACTCTTTATATTTGCTCTTCTTATATTTGCGCAATTATTATTAAATGTTCTCGAGAAATTGCCACCAATATCTGAAGTAATCCCGTATAAAAAGCTCTTGCCATTTATAACAAGATTACATTTAAATTTAAGCTATTCAGTTTTTTCTTATTATAAAATGCCCGCTTACTTCAAATCTTGTCGCAAGATTTATATCTCCTTCGTGATATATTCACTGATCCGCATTTGACACGAACCAGAAAAACTCTTTTATTACATTCTCGCGAAAAGAATTCCTCGCTAAATTTTAAGAGGATTAGTTTTACTAATTGACATTTATTTATAGCGACACCAGCGCTTTTAATTAAAAGAATTTACATTATTAAAACAAATTGGCTCCTTCTCTAATACAGCAACTGGAGTGTTGTTTTCTTTCCGAGCAAAAAAGACCAGGAAGAAGCGATTATATTTATTGGCTGTTCCGCCGAGATAAGGAAACAGTAAGTTTCCCAAACGCAAACAGATTACCCTGCGTAATTGTATTTGTAGACTCGGGATACAATGCCTCTGGAACAGCTACTACTACTAAATGAAAACCAATTATTCATTGCCAGATTCCCAACTTTTTTTCGGTCGGTAAATAGGAAAGACGAGGCGAAGAGAATGGTCATTCATTATTTTTATGCGTTTAATGCTTCAACTAAACAATGTCCTCTTAAAGATAAGACCAAACCAGGTAGTTTATCATAGTACTGTCAGTTTTGTGGTTACAAATGCTTTTCTTGTCGATTTACGGGTAGGTGACTAAGTGAAGGGTATCAAAAATGCTTCTTAGGGACTTTTTAAGCAAAAGCAACTTATTTTTGGAAATTTGCGTGAAGCGAAAATTAAGTCAGCTGGACGTGGAAAACGTGCAACAAGCTTGTGTTGATTTCTAATAAAAAACGTTTTATTCTTTGCAGATCGCGGATGTAGGTTCAAAACCACTTCATTAACCCTCCAGTGGTCGGAGACGAGAACAACTTCTACAGAACGTTTACTATATAAGACAAAAGCATATTCCACATATGTCAGGTAGACCCAAGTCAGAAAATGTAATTTCTCATTTGCCAAAGACTAAAGGTATAGCTATGGGTGTTACGTCATGTGTAGAGTCTTGGTCCATATTTTTTAATGATCAAATGTTAAACAGTATTGTTGCACGCACGAATATTTTTATATCAAATGTTTTTCAAAATTATAAGGATCCATATGAAGTTCGCTCGACTGACTTGGTCGAAATAAAAGGATTTATAGGCTTGTTATATATAATTGGCACGTTCAAAAGTGGTCGGCAAAATTCCGAAGATTTTTGGAAAACTGATGCCACTGGTTTAGAGGTATGTCTTGCCACAATGGATCACAGTCGCTTTGGTTTTTTACTCCAAGAAAAGAAAACAAAAACTGTTTCATAAATTTTGCCCGATAAGAGATCTTTTCAACATATTCCTTGAAAATTGTAGAAAGTGTTATACTCCGGGGAATATATTACATTAGATGAAATGCTATTTGCATTTAGAGGTCGGTATAATTTTAAAGTATATATTCCCAGTAAACTTGCTCGCTATGGACTAAAAGTGTTTGCACTTGTAGATGAAGATTCTACGTTCTAAATTGAGGTGTATATTTGGGTAAGCAACGTAATGGTCTATATCAAATGCACTATAGTGCTTCTGAAATAGTAAAACAAATGTGCATTCCAATTTACAACTCTGGAAGAAATGTAACCATGGATAATTGGTTTACTAGTTATAGAGTTGTTAAAGATATACTTGAAAAACACAAAATAATCATAGTGGGCACAAAATGAGAGATACCTGCAGAGCTGACGCAAGCCAAGGGCAGACCTGTCTACTCATCTATTTTTCCCTTTCAAGAAAATGTAACTATAGTATCTTACTGCTTAAATTGGCCAAAAATTGTTCTCTGCGTATCATCATTTCACAACAGTGATAGCATTGATGCTTCTACTGAAGAACTTTGTAAACCTGAAATGATCACCTTTCATAACATTACAAAAGCTGGTGTTGATTCAGCTGACCAAAAAATTGGAGCATATATCAGCCGCAACACGAGAAGGTGGCCAATGGTGGTGTTTGATAACATGTTCAATATCGCCGGAATAAATACATTTCAGGTTTACAGTTACAATAACCAAGTTCACAGAAAAGAAGAAGTAGAAAACAATGAAATAAAGAGACATTTTTTTATTAAAAAACTAGGACTGGAACTATGTACATAGTTAAAGAGAAAATAGCACACAGAGCCGTTAATCTTTGCATTCGCAAAGAAACTAGGATAGTAGCTCAAAAATTATCTGGTGTTGCAGTACCATCCACATTGAGAGCTCCCGAAAAAACATATGGCAAATGCGCCTTTTGTAGGAATAGCAAAACGCGCTATTTTTGTCCAGAATGTAAGAAATGGCTGTGCCTAGGGCATGTACAAGACTGCATCGTCAAAGGAACAGAAGGCTAAGTTTTACAAATGTTCAAAAGGCCAAAAATGAAAGCCTCTTTTATTTTATTATTATGTACTTTATTTGTTAACATGCGAGTAAAAAGTTATGTTTTTTATGAAATAAATAATTAAACAAAGCAACTGATTTTGTAAACAAATTTTATCGCTATTATGCGTTTCTGAATTATTCAAAAGTGGTTTCGCAGACACCACTGGAGGGTTAAAGTGCTATCATACCAACTCTGGGTTGGGATTCTATGTTTCCGTTTTACTCTCCACTCATCCGAATCTAAGGCAACCTTGAAGGATTTATCAAAGGAGAGTTTGGGAATCATTGTATCACAACCCATGTCAAAGATAGGGTTTGTAATCTCAGTGGTTATTCTGGCAGGCCCCGAAGAGTTTTCCAGTTTCCACTACATTTCAGTCTATGATAATAATAATAATAATCTTTATTTTAAACTATGGCAAAACACATAAAATAACGTCACATTACAGTTACGGAGAACCCGTACACATATTGAAGATTACAAAGTATTACTCTTTAAACAGTCATCAATTGAATAGCAATTTAATACAAGTAAATGTGACTGTACACAATGTTTAAAACTTGCAAGAGTAGTACATAATTTAATGTTTTTTTTTTGGCTTTGTTGGGGTCAACGCCCATTAGCCACCATTTGTTAGGACATGCACAGAGGAAAAGGCTGAAGGCTGTAAGCTTCACGTTTTAGGACCTATTAAAACGACTATTACGGAAAGAGAAACGGCCACCGGTAAAAAATCTAAACGGATAGGGTAAGTTCATAAGGATAGGAGTTGCAGCCAATTCTAAATTTTAATTTTGCATTCCGCAATAATTTAATGTTATTTGGTAACCTATTGAATAGCTTACAATCCATAAATGCTAAATTTCGTTGAAATGAACTTGTTGTAT
>SMLS01052618.1:0-12443 GCA_004785975.1 Popillia japonica
AGTACATTGAAAAGGTGAATAAGTCAGTATTGTTATGTATCAAGTAGGTACAACGCAATGTTAAAAATCATGTTTTAGAATTAAACCATGTAAACACATGTTTTAGTAGCTTGTTATAGGTACCGTATTTTATGCATAACCTGTAATATTTGGTTTGAAATATTAACTACTTTATTTTCTCCAGCTTAGAGTTTACTTAACATATGCTTTGCGGACTAAAATGCGTGTATGAGTGTATAGGGTAGAATAGCTTTCATGCGTTTAATAATGTATTATTATCTCTTGTCTTGGAACTCCCTTGAGATTTGAATTAGTTCATGTCGTACAGGTCGTTTTAAGTAAATATACTACACTTCGAAAATGCCGTTATACGGTTGCTACCATCGAATGGGGCGTATCAGAACAGATTTTTTAATTTTTAAACGAAACAAATATTCTAGCGTGTAAGAGACATGCATAGTTAAATGTCGAATTTTGCATTTTACTTGGGTTAAGTCCACAGAGCTGCAAAGCTAATAAAACTGTTAACTGGTTTAAATCGACAGAACTGGAGAGATGATAAAAAATAAGCTTTCGGTCAAGTCTAGCATTATTCATTAGTCTACAGACGTAAAGCTTTTAAAATTAATTCAAGCATTAAAGCCATAATTATTATAGTTTGGTGCTTATAATATTTGCCATCAGAGATTGTCTTGACAATAATTCCTAAACAAACAAAAGTAAATTTATGAGAACCCAATATTTTCCAATTCAGACAAACAAGGTGTGTACTTTTAAATTCGCAGAGTGGTAATAACACAACCTTGAATGTATGCATATAGTGTAGCGAAACATAAATTACTGAAATACTTTGTTTTCGTGCAACATCTAAAAGTATTTGCCATTAATTGCTGAAAACGTACATCTTGAATGGTTAATCAGGTTTCATTGGTTACGTGAGGAATTGTACACGTGCTGGTAGCTAATGATTTATTCACATGCAATGGATTTTAGCTGCGACAAAAATCATTTTTACGGTAAAAACATTTAAACAATTACCAATTATTGACGTAGAAATAGAATATGTTGATATTAAATATTTTATTTTGGAAAATTTATGTTATACCAAATAGTAGCGGCGATAACCTCAGTTTTGGAAATAGGAAAAAATGTCGCCGAGGTCGGTGGAATAACGGTTAAACTCGTTCCATTTGGATACGACGATGCGAAATGAATGAAGCGGTGCATTGTCATGGTGAAAAAGCACTTTTTCCACTGCAAACGAGGTTGGTTCGCCTTCAATACTGCATCGAATCGGGTCAGTGATCGTCCCTTTCTTCTGCAGATAGTCGATGAGGTTCACACCCTGGGAATACGAAAACATGGTCGTCATGATCTTTCTCGCCGACGGAACAGTCTTTGATTTCTTCGGAGCCAATTGACCAGGAAAAATCCACCGGAGACCACGGGTGGTCTCCGGTATGTATTTGTGCATCCAAGTGTCATCCACGCTTACGAAACCCATAAAGATCCCTAGGATTGCGTTGAATTCTGGCCAGACATTCCTCCGAAACGGTCACCCAGTTTCGTTTTTGCTCCAGTGTAAGCAAACGCTTCTTGATATCCAAACTTTTGTATACGATATGGTCAACTTGTTCTTCTGAGATACCTGTTACCTTTGTTATTTCTTTCACCTTCATTGAGCCACCCGCTAGCACATCATGAAGCTTGTCGACCATTTCATCGTTGGCAACGGTTTTCGAGCATCCACAGCGTAGTGCGTCACTTATGCCTGTTGAGCTCGCTCATTTAGAAGCTGGTGGTCGAAAATATTTGCGTAGATCCGGCATGGAGTCCCAGCAAAATATTTCAAATTTCCATGATGTTTTTCCACCCATCTCGAAGTGTTTTATCACTTTACGAAATTCGATTTTCTACATTCACTTCTAGAAATATTTCAGGCCTCCCTCGTATGTGCTACGCAAATGGGTGCCTGCCACTTGCATGCAACGTTGACAACGTGTGATTGAGCGTGAGAGACATCTACATACTTGTTCGTATGACCTTTAGACGTTTGTTTTATGAAATATCGCTCAGTATATGGAGCTATCGCTGAGTAGTATTCAGTCGGCATAGCAAAGCAGGTATGTTTAAAGAGCGGGATTAGGAAGTTCTAGCAAGATCATACAGCGTGAGGAAGATAGTCAAAATTTAGTGAGTTTACGTGTAGTATGTATTTGGAAGAACAAACAATAATAGTTCCCTTAAAAGGTTACACGTCGTATTCCTCCACATGCAAGGGAACGTCAATGTAATTTGCATGTACCTATGACAATGGTCGACCACATATTGCTAGATCTTCGCAGAACACCACCACATATGTATGGATGCTTTCCAAACCAACTTGCTTTTTTAATTCGATCAAACATTATCGGCCAGAAACATACATGGTTTTCGATTGTCTCGGCTGAAATTGAAGAAGTGTCCAGATGAATACACGCGATTAGCCATCCGTGACGTACCATACTACAGTCGGTAGATTCCGTGCCTACTAAGGTGTCCAAATTTTAAAGAAATGTCCTTTTAAAGATAGCATACGCTTGTATTGAGATTATGAAAGCAAAGAAATATAGTTGGTTATAGATTTGTTGATGTTTCGTGGTAATGCGGAAATTTCTTCTTATATTAAAACGACTAACTATTGAATATTATATTTTACTGACGTTTCGCTCATGTATAAATGAGCTTTCTCAAAATTTTGAAGATGATAACTGTAAAAAACAAGTTAAATATTATTAAGTGTTGTTTGAATTTCGTTACATAATGTCGTAAGTTACTAAACAATAAAAGATTAAGAACGGAATTATGTACAATTTGTAATTAATAGAACCTTATCTTTGTGAAATGCTTGTTAAATGATAAAAATACAGGGAAAAAAACTCCCATTTGCAATTCTGTGTAAAATAAACTTGTGTTAATATCAAAAATTAACTCAACATATTATTCTGTTACAATTTGAAATTAAATTTCTACATTTAAACTGTATTTAAGATCTGTTTAAATTCTTTTCTTTGAATATGTGTGCCATTGTATACGTGTCAGATAGTTCTAAAATTAAGTATTAAAATGTGTGTTTGATTGTAAAACGTAGTTGTGTGTTCTTTCGTGAGTTTTGCAAAAAGTTGTTTTATGTGTACCTATAATATTATCTTGAAAATATTTGGTAATATCTGGTTAATTCAAGTTATTGTAATATAATTTTATTTGAAATTTATAAAAAAAGGGGAAAAATAAGTTTGATAGACCTGTGATATCTTGTCTGTCGTTGACTGAATTTTCATGTTTTTTATTTTCATATTTTTTTTTAATTCGAGGGCTTAAATCGAATGTTTTTAACTGCGTAAATGCATATTTTATTCTGTGACGAGAGAAACAATAATTTAGTATGATTTCAACTCAAGAATATAGGTAGCAGACATTTCAAAACGTTCAAGGAATATACCTATCCGCCGGCTGTTATGCCTACTTATGTGTGCATATCCGGGAAAAAGCGCTCACTTTTTTCCCGAGGGCATTTTGTTACCTGTCAAGAGCGATAAAATGTCAAACTTGTTTACCGCCACAAAAAAAATAAATTATTATTTTAAGAGATCTGGCCAGTGAAACTAGTCCTGTTCGACAGAATGATTACGTCACATGTCAAAGACAGCCAAACTGCACCAAAATGCTTGAAAATTGTTCTTTACTTTAATGGAAAATCAAGCTTTTTAAGAGATTTTCCATAATATTTTGAAGTAGATGTGGTTTGTATAAATATTTGGCCTGCTTGAATATTTTTCTAATTGATCCTTAAATAAAAGAAAGTATTGCCAACCTATAAATCTTGACAGATCGTATAAATACACTTGATTCCATAGAAACCAAGTAAGTAACTGGATTTTTAATTATAATGCCATTTGGTGCAATACTTTTACGCACCCTGTATATTAAACACATATAATAATAAATAATATTCAAAATGATTGTCGTAATAAAAAAATTGTTTTCCGGTAAAAATTATCAATTCTTATTGCCACTAAAGAGTGAAGTTAGCTACATACAAATGTCATACATTAAATCAATTTTCTTGACATTTGGTGACATTGACGTTTATGTTGTAGGTTCCTTCATTTATTTATCTTATTTTTTTTTTTAATAATTTATATTTAAATCTCATACCACCAACAATGGTAGTTTTAAATACTGTAAGAGAATAATAGAAGTTATTTTGCAACACACACCTAACCTATATAAGTGTACAATGCGCTACACAGCAGAACACGAAAAATTTATTTGGGAAAATAATTTCCGAATTGGACAGCAGAATGATGAAACAGCATGGATATACTCTGCAAATTTATGTATTCAAAAAGTTTGGTTAGCTATGTCAAGAGAACGAATGATAGGGCCAATTTTCTTTGGGGAAGCTGTGACTGTCCAAAGTTGTCAACAAATGTTGGAATTATTTATTGGAGAATTACAAGAAAATGAACTTGAAGAAGGGTTATTTTCGTCACGATAATGCTCCACCACATATAGAGCATTTTCAACTAACAAGAAATCATTACAACATAAATTACTCACAAGAGGAAATAAAATGAACATCTACAAAACTATTATATGTCCAGTATTGTGGTAGGCGTCAACGGTGAAAAACGTCAACAGTGGCAGACATCAATGCTGACAAACGTCAAATTAGACAAGCATTAACAGTGACAAGCGTCAATAGTGACACACGTCAACGGTAATAAACGTTAACGGTGACACACATTAACGGTGACAAACATAAAAAATCAGACAAATGTCACCCGTGACATAACTTATATTATTTGATTCTCCCGCCAAAAGTTGAAAAACTGTGCAGACTAGGGCTGGGCGATACCGGCATTTTCGGTATCGGGTATTGATACCAATCGAGGTATCGATACTTACCGATGTATCAGTTCCGTCCGCGGTATCGATACTTTGGAATCGATACTTAGGTATCGTACGTATCGATACTTAGGTATCGTAGGTATCGATACTTAGGTATCGATATCAACGTTATCCAAGGTATCGGAGGATCTATACCCGGAATTGTATCGAGTACTGGACGATGAATCGATACTTCGCTCAGCCTTAGTGGGCACACCCGTTATTGCAAACACCGACTGGGAATCCTACACTATCATGTGCTATAGACCTAAGTACATGATGTCCATAAAGGATTTCCACCGACAAAAAAAATGGGAATTATTGTTATAAAATACACCGAAATCTATATTCTAATATACAGTTATTAAATTTTGAGGTGCTCATATTGAAATCTCAGCGGAATTTCTATAAAATTTGGTAAATAATTTGTTACAAGTTCCACGAACTTCAAAGAAGTATGTACATATATTATACCTAGCTAGTTTTCTTGCCTTAACTGGTCAACGTTAGTTTATATAAACCTTTAAGAAAATGTACTATTGTTCAGCTATTGCATATAATGTATATTTGCTACATAATTATTTATCCAGGTATCGTAGGCATCGATACTTAGGTATCGAGGTATCGTTACTTGTATCGATACTTAGGTATCGCAGTAATCAATACTTATGTATCTTAGGTATCGATACTTAGGTATCGTAGGTATCGATACTTAAGTATCGTAGGTATCGATACTTCGGTATCGATACCAACGTTATCCAAGGTATCGGAGGATCGATACCCGAAATGGTATCGAGTACTGGACGATGTATCGACACTTCGCCCAGCCCTAGTGCAGACGACTGCAAGCTGTTACCCATCCCTTCACTTACCATACAGTAGCTAATAGAGTCCATATCTGGTTGTGCTGCTACGATACAAGTGACTCAGGCAGCGTATTCTCACTCTTAATGCTAATAACGTAATAATATGTATTACAACTATTAAGGATGTTTCTTCTGTAGCGGTATACCTATCGAAATTCCTTGTTAGATTTTGCTTTTGAAACTCGAAAATGGTATAAAATCTTGTAAATAATGCACGTACATACGTATAATACATGAACGTATCACAACCTGCGATTGTTAAGCTTATCGTGAACACACGTTGTACATCAACTAACTGTTCTTTCTAGATCTGTTTGTTGATAAACTCAAGTGACTCACCAATGAAGGCGGTATAAAATCTTTTATTGATTTAGAAATAAAAATGCTGAGAGATACGTTTTTAATTAATTTGTAGTATTACTTGTACTCTAATCGATATACTGCAACTATACAAAGAAATAATGAACTTTTCTAGTCCAATTTTTTTAAATAGTTTCATGGTGGGTGGCTATAAAGATCAGTTATCTATTTATTATTCATACAAGTGAAGTTTGGAGCAAACAAGCAATACAGTGTATGTGACTGAAGGTTCCAGGAAATCTAACATATACACCTATATGTGTGAAAGAAGTTACCGAGTGTCATCGTCTACCATTCGGAATGAATATTCTGAATTATTATTGTTTAAATTACCCCTCATGAATAGCAATTCGCGTTAAGTAGTCGTGGTTCTTGTAATTTTTCTTTTAATATCCGGCGATACCGGAGAATTTACAATGAGGTGCGCTCTTGTGCATATGTAAAAGCGGAGCGCATCGGTATTCAAGCACTCAGATATTTACATGCAATTATTGCATCGTTCTATTTCAATAAGTATCGTCTGAGGAATCTGCGCATTCCATTTGACCCTTCACGTACTAAAATACGTTACCCATTTGCATCGCTTATGGCAACTTCTGCTATGAGCAAACTATTCACTAATCGCTAAATTATTCAGCGTCGGCTAATTTGCAAATACATAACTTGCATTACTAATTTAATCTGCTCGCAAAATTGAGGTGGATGTTAGATATTCTTATAATGGATCAGTTAGTGTTGTCATCTTCTGTTAATTTGCAAATCGGTTTGCTAATACTGGATGCATAATTACTCCCAATAACATTTTTCTATATTCTATTTCTTAAATTAACGCAATTTTTATAAAACTAAAATAACTGCAATTATTTTGAGCGAACGTAATTCCTATTCGAAACATTCAATAAAGCCAATTTTCTAAACATTATTTTTTCACCTGACCGATTTCCAAAAGGCAGATCCCTGGTGTTAAAATAAACAATATTAGAACCGTCAGTGTAACGCTTGCTGGTGTCAATTTCACAGACCACACATTTCGCTACCGAATATTCATCAAAATAACGTTAACGCACTGTGAATGGGCTTTTTAAAAAGTTCACCAGGTACGCAAAAGGATACAGATAGCCACTTAACTTGCTTAATGGCCATTCGGTCTTATTTTCCTCAAGAATAATCTGTTTACGAAAACCGAATTTATAAATCGACTCAGACCCTTCTCGAGTGTGTAATCATGTGAAAATTTAGGTAATCCTTTCTGTTACTTTTAGATAGCGCAAATAGTTTTTAAACGTCGTGTGATTTGAAGAACACGGTTGGTTTGGAAATCGATTATGCTTTCAAAAAATGTGAGGTTATAAAATTAATCTAGCCTGATATTGAATTCAATTATCTATTTCACGCAGATAAAAGTTTAATCCTTCAAATATTCATTCACACACATATTTATACTCTGCTTTTTACTAGAGATAAGTACATATTTTTACTATTATATCGTTTAGAGCATTGTGAATTATTAAGTTTGTGTCTGTATTAGTTTTAATTTAATAATCAATTTAAAATTTAAAAACCAAGTTCTGCAACTAAACGAGGTAAAGAATTGGTCATACAGTACGTCCTCCGATACTGCCTCAAGCTGCCCGATAGAATTACCGGCAAGAGAATTGACTGGCTAATCGCTCATATGTATTACCACCTCCTCAACCTAATTGTTACCAATGCTCGTGGAAGAGCATTATTATCCATATACATACATACATCAATGGTTCTCATGCAGCTTCTGCATCTGAGAGAACAAGGAGTCTTATCACACGTCATCCAAATAATTTCCAGAATTCTAAATGGAAAACAATTTGGTATCGTTGAAGGCTCCGCCCCACATCATAGCACCACCACCGTTATACTGAAACCTTTTCTGAATAAGTAGAAGATTATTTCGTGGGCCTGGTTTACGTAACAATTAAAACAGGTTTATTATTTGGGCGCCCATGAAGTTGGGCTTATGACTGAGCAAAACTTGACCCCAGGTATAATTATCTCAATTGATATCTTTCATGGTGTTTGGCACGTGAAAGGCATACCATTGGCCTTCAAGCAGATGTCATAAAGTGATTCTTTCTTATTTGATTTCTATGTGCTGATTGCAAGAGATACCAACGATCTTTTAATATTTTTTGACAGTAATCTAGCCTGCACGCGCCCTCTTCTTTTGAATACTTGTCTTTTCTAACAACCGAACCCATAGTTGGAAAATTATACTTTGATTCACTACCATCATTTAATTAATAATACAGCGTTAGTAAAAAGTCCCGGAACGGTCGAATAACTTTGTTATTTGAAAATTATGATTTCTGAAATTTGGTATGGGGGTATAGTTAATATAAATGCATTTTATGCAATACAGTTTATATTTTTTTCACTTCCGGTTTCGTCCAACTTTTTTTTTTAACGGAACGCCCAGATTTTTTTAACACTTTTGAATGCAAAATAAAAAACTACGTTTAGGAAGTATTAAGATGTTTATTTTTATTCACAAGAAAAAAAATTTAAAAAGTGTCCTAATACAGAAAAAACAAGGTACCTTTGAAAAAAGTTGTTGTTTAGTGTTTGCATTCTTTTTGCCGTCACATTTGACAATTTTAAAAGCGTTTTAACTTACTGCTTTTGCATCGCTATAAATTTACTTATTTTAGACATTGACACATTTGAAAATAGCAGTAAAACTTACTGAATCAGAACGAATTGAGATATTAATGATGCGTGGATACGGTGATCGTCAACTTTCTTTTGAAGAGGTTCGTATTTTGTTCAATACTGTTTATCCAGATCGTCACATTAGTAAAAGTAGGGTATGCCGAACAATTGAAAAGTTTGAAGTCTTTCGTCAGGTGAAGGATTTACCTAGAAGGGGACGTCCATTAACAGCAACAGATGAAGAAACAAGTTTGAATGTGTTACTTACAGTGGAAGAAAATCATCACGTGTCCACAACAGAATTAGGTCAAATTCATGAGATCTCTCAAAAATCTGCTCATAAGATTCTTAAATCAGCAAGAATGAAAGCCTATAAAATGTATCCCGTCCATGAGTTAACTCAAGATGATCGAGATCGTAGACTACATTTTTGTGAAACAATGACGGAATTGATCGAGCAGCAGCCTAATGTTTTAGATCACATCATTTTTTCAGATGAGGCAACGTTTTGTCTCAACGGCACTGTGAACAGACATAATTGTCGCTACTGGTCAATTGAAAATCCGCATTGGACTGAAGAAGTCCATACACAGCGTCCTCAAAAGGTGAATGTCTGGGCTGGTTTTGTTGGAAACAACATCATAGGACCATTTTTTATAAGAGGAAATTTAACTGGCAACGTCTACTTAAATTTATTGCGAAATGAGGTTGTTCCAGCATTTGCGGCCCTCTTTCCAAATGCAAACATAGGTGATTACCCTAATGCACATTTTTGGTTTCAACAAGATGGAGCTCCCCCCCATTTTGCCCATAATGTCCGCGATTATTTGAATGAAATTTTTCCGGAACGTTGGATCGGACGTAGAGGAGCTATCGAATGGCCAGCACGTTCGCCAGATCTCTCGCCATTAGATTTTTTCTTTTGGAGTCACTTGAAATGTCAAGTGTACAAAAATCGTCCCCATAATCTTGAACAAATGGAAGAGAGAATAGTTCAAAAAGCCAATCGCATCACTCCAGAACAAATATAAAATTCAATAAGAAATTTTACTGACCGTTAACATTTTTGTCAAATTGTAAATGGAGAGCATTTTGAACAATTATTGTAATCGCAACCTGAATAGACAGGTATCTTGATTTTTCTGTATTAGGGCACTTTTTAATTTTTTAACTGTTTCCTTGTGAATAAAAATAAACATCTTAATACTTCCTGAACGTAGTTTTTTATTTTGCATTCAAAAGTGTTAAAAAAATCTGGGCGTTCCGTTTAAAAAAAAAAAGTTGGACGTATTGCCGATTAAACCGGAAGTGAAAAAATATAAACTGTATTGCATAAAATGCATTTATATTAACTATACCCCCATACCAAATTTCAGAAATCATAATTTTCAAATAACAAAGTTATTCGGCCGTTCCGGGACTTTTTACTAACGCTGTATATATAATTGGACAAAATTAGCTATGATTCTCCAGCCCTGTAATTTTGGTAAATTATAGTGCTGGATCATTGCTAAAACCTACTACTTAAGGTTGACTACCATCTGCTGGTCACTCAGAGAGCTGCAATGTATGGTCCTACCTGAAAGGACTGCTGAAGTCTGAAATCATCCACACTCAACTGTAGTCTACCAAGGAACAAACTAGGGTTTATGTTTTGCTTATTGCAAGATCAAACAATACATACATTCAACGAAGCATGATGTAAGATAAGACGGAAAGAGGCACTCTCCTGGCTACGTTGTGCAAAGAGAAACATACGTACCTATATACTAAGGTTACAGTAATGCACATTGAAATCTTTTTAGCGTTATCCAAGTTTATAAACGCTTCAAGGATATTATTTTGGATTATTAGGTAACAAACCACAAATCAAGAGATCTTGGTTAAACATCGCGCACGGTTGTAAACGATGCCATAAGAAACTAGTTTCAATTTTAAATTATTTACTATTCTATACGTTAATTGTTTAGAATTAGTGAAAACATTTGTAATGAATACATCAGATGGATAAAATGTAAATTTTGTAGATAATAAGCGTTCATGTTGATGAATATTGATCGTAAATTATCATAGAATTGGGTTTAAATTAAAATGTATACGGGGTAAATTAAGTATATAATTTATGTATCTTTTATAGCCATAAAAATTTACAAATAAAATAAATTTTCCTTTTATTACCGTACCCTGCCATAATGACGTACATTATACCGTTTGTAGTAATACGTCTATAACTAACCGAAATAAATTTGTTATTTTAAATAGGCAATAAACTAATCACTGGGTGTCAGATTAAACGGATATTAAAATTCAAATATCTTGACTACAACAGACTTGTTTTCTTTTAATAACTAGCTTTGGTGTCCGTATCATGTTATAGTCTTCATGAGGTATACTTAAATATTGTATTTCCTTTTTAAATTTCGAACGTATCATGGATTCCTACAAGCTGATATTACGAATTATCTATGACTCCAGTAATTAGAAAAGGCGTGTATTATAATTTTCAAATTTGTAGTTTTTATGTTATAATATATTCGGGATATCAATTGTAGTAAAGGTGTTAAGTTTTAGTCAATGATAATGCTTTTAACGTCTTAAAAAACATAAATTTTACAAATAGTTTTGGAAGCACAAAATGTATTTGCAATCTAGATCTGAATTCAATTGCAAATTCAGAAACGCACTTGATATTTAGATTTCACATGAATGGAATCTGTGGTATAGTCATAGTCATTATCATTCATTTGTAGAAATGGTTTTTATCATTGTAAGTCAATCAGCCAAGTATTTTCACCAATAATATTGATGTGTGATTAATTAAGGTTCTATATGTATGGAACCAACAGAAGATAGTTTAACGTTTAAACCATTACAAATGCTATTGGTTATGATAGTCACGTTGTTTCTGCTTTATTTGGCCATTATAACTTTTAGAATTAAAGTAAATTCAGTGGCAGAACTTAAGTAATAATTTCACCGAAATCATAAATGCAGTACTTAATAAGCATGTATGTTGAAAGCTACAGCTGTACCTATTACAGAAGCACAGCAAAGATTGAGTTTCTGATAGTGTTAGTAGCTAAACCGAAATTATTAAACTCAAGAAGTTGGTTATGAATTTAACGGAATAATGCCACACTGGATGTCGTAGGCAGTGATACAAGGAATGGATTTTATATTTCCGGACTCGGTTGTTTTGAATTTTGATACATTTTTCGGTTATGTTCTTTTTTAATCACATATGCCTTGGTAACATGTGTGGCAATTTACAAATCAATTGCAACATTATTAATTTTATTATCTGTCAATTTGTGTCGTCGCGCGTTGAAATGAATAAATTCCAATAACAGGCTGTTATAAAATTTCTAACAAAACAAAGAAGCCCTCCAAAGATTATTCATGAAGAGCTGTTGGCTCTATACAGTGGTGATTGCTCTTCCAAGACAACTATTGGGAAGTGATCAAAATTGTTTAGACATGATCGAGAATCACTGTATGATGATCCCCCAGGGCGCCCTGTTGACGTGATCACTTCAGATGTTGTTAAAAAAAATAAGTGTTGGGTACAGGAGGATGCAAGACTAAAGAAGCGACAATTAG
>SMLS01052637.1:0-17996 GCA_004785975.1 Popillia japonica
CCTTTAAATAATGATACGGTATTCGGTATATTAACCCTTCACTCATCCACAACGAACAACAGACGTAGAATTAAATTCGAATTAAAGCCGCCAACAATTTATTACAATCGCGATAACCCAGACGGAGATATCCTACTGCAGAACCAAATAAAATGCACGTAAAAAGAGGGAAACGAACAGCGATATTATACACAATTTTCCGTGTGAATTGCCGGTCCGAAATCGGACGCATCCCGAGAAGTGCACGAGGAGAAAGGACCCTCGCAGCACACAGAACGGCAGAGCAAAGAGATAAGATAGACAAGTTAATAATAGACCATCAACCTTGACATCATCGTCTGCTTGCCGCGTTGCTTGATGTTTCGCTGTTGGGGTAGGTTAGGGTAGCAGTGAGTGAGCCGGGTACGGTGTCGTGTTGTAGTAGGTTCGCGACGATACCAGCGCCCTCTAGCGGGCTGATTCACCAGCTGCCGTTCGACTACTCCGCCGTCTACCGCGATCTGAAAAGGATGGCAACGCTGACGGCTCAGTGCGATGCCTCAAAATAACATTTATCCGAGAGTAGTTGGAGTATAACGCAATTATGTGCGCTAGCTAAATTGTGTAGTAGATGAAAGTTTCCTGTGAAATATCGATTACATAGCGTGGGTGCATGATCGAGCAAAATAAGATGGTTATGCCATGCAAATGAGTAGTTTAAATCTTATCCTGTCAAAATTTTTAGGATAAATTCGTATTGGCTTTCAATATTTCAATAGATTCGGCATAAATGACCTCTAACTACTATTAAAGCATTGGAAATAATGACTTATTTTGACCTAATTTTGAGTTGCAATGAAAACTAAACTGGGACACAAACTGCTGCAACTCCTCACTAAGATTGGTCGCAGTGTTCCCAATTTTATTTGCTCACATTTTTGCCTTTTGTTGCTTTGTTTGCTTCTGCTCCTTGGCAGCCTCTAAAATTTTCACTTTTTGGTTTGTTTGGCATCTGACCAATGAGCTATTATGATCAGCCATGATCAGGTTGGTAATATCTTGAGATGCTGGTCTATTTGGGACTATCACCCCTACTGTCCCAAACTGAAATCTTCTCCGACTGAACACCACCTCCCAACACGCTTTTCGGCACTATGGCATCCAATGCTTACAAACTAGAGTATTAAGACTATGATTAGATTAGATGGGATTTAGTGGGTTCCTGAAGAAGCCCAGTATCTTTTTGGGAATAGACGGGGGCAAACTAGACAATGCGACTGCACGGTGGTGGCCTATCAGATGCATCACCACCCCGCAGAAGGCTGTGTAGGAGAAACTGGGGTCTTAACCCCAAAATGACTGTGGCTATACACAAGGGTAATCAGACGCATGATGACTTATGGCGCAGTATGTTGTATGGTGGCTAAAGATGGAGCAGACGAGGACGGCCAGGATGCCAACTGAGGTGCAGAGACTAGGTTGTCTGTATTCCGTGAGCGCATTGAATTCAACCCCCACCGCAGCTTCGCCATGGCCTAAAAATTCAACCTGGTTAAGAAATATCTGGTAAAAACCCAGATAAGGAGGACTGGCAGAACGGCCCTCCAGTGAGAACGCCACTAACTACAATACAGGCGGCTCCAAAACAGCCTAGAAAGCCTAGAACGGCCCTTTCGATAAGCTTCAGCAAGGACATAACGATTTTTCAAGCTGAGGTAGCAGCAATTCACCAATACGTTAGAGATGTAGAAAGATGGAACCAACCAAGTCAAAGTGTCGCTATTTTCTGAGACTGGGGACTGCATAAGCGCCTTGAATGAGGTGGCTTCCCAAAGGAAACTATCTTTGGTCTCTCTCTTTCAGAGTTCCCAACCACAAGGGTGTGAAGGGAAATGAAGCAGCAGACGATCTGGCCAGACAAAGTCCGTCAAAACCACTCGTTTAGCACCAAATCACAAATCAGAAAGTCAATCATGGATACTCAACAAGTCCAGGGAATGGTGGCAGAGATCAGCAGGAACACTGTCAGAAGACCTACTAGTGTTTTGTTGGCTAAGGAGGCATAGGCATAACAGGTCTGACAGAAGATGCTATTTGCAGATTCTGCAAAGAGAACGAGGAAACTCCAATTCATGTGCTGTGCCAGTGCGAGGACCTGGCGAGGACAAGGCTTCTGTACTGGATGTCAAGAACGCGTTAGCCCTACCATGGTCAATTTTGCAATTTTGCTCCAAGACTACAGCAATATAGGGTCAACAGTTCGGCTTCCCATTAGGAAAAATTTAAAGGCCAACTTCTCGGCTCCTTTGCAGAAAAATCCCCTTGGTGGCCTAC
Source organism: Popillia japonica (assembly GCA_004785975.1). Taxonomy (NCBI): domain Eukaryota; kingdom Metazoa; phylum Arthropoda; class Insecta; order Coleoptera; family Scarabaeidae; genus Popillia; species Popillia japonica. Next base: position 2,314 of record SMLS01052637.1, read on the forward strand.
TTCACTCGGTTTTTTCAGGGAGGTTAAATGTTCACTAATGTTTGTTCTTTTTCGAAGTCACTTCCAATTAATTTGTGTGCATCTCGAAGGCCAGACTTAAATTACTTATTCACCAAAATCTGCAATTAATTGAGTCACGCCCCCTTCTTTATTTCCTGCCGCAAAACAGAAGTGGTCGTTTAAAATACTACCGGATATCAGCGAAGCAAACAAGCAAACATACATATAATTATATTTTAAATCTACTTGTCAGTTTGACGTTTCCTACTTCACGAAACAGTCGCTAGCGTGCGCTGTCTGTATTATGCCAAATCGAACGCGGCCAATATAACACCGCTACGTTCACCGTCGAGTCCTCTCATACGCGATTAATTATAATTTAACATGCGCCCGTTCACGTGATTACGTTAATTTAGAAACGGTCATTTATTATTATTTTGTATTAAATTACCAAGTTGAATCCGACGTCTATTGTTTCGATTGTGTGACCGGGAAGTGATGAGCTCACGGATTCCGAACGTACAATATGGGTGGATTCGTCCGTTACGATAGAATGTTGAATCGTTGGATGATAAAAAAATAAATAGAATAATATTTTTTTGTAAAACTAAGTATGAAGGTCTGGCAACAACCCATCAAAACGTATTTGACATACTTGAAAGGCGACCAAAAGGAAAAAAGCTGAGAAAGTCCAAAAATAATGGAATTTTAAATTGAAACTGCCAATGAGGAATGTTAATGAACGTCAAAAATGAACCAACTTCTTGATGATAGTGGACAAACTTGATCAACACAACATTAAGTGAAAACCAGGTATCAACCAAATGGTTACACCAAATATTACTTCTCCAGAATATTATTGCTTCGAAGAAGATAGTTTGTCATCTTCAGGTATGGTAACCTGATCTTCTTCAATGTTCTTAGATTTTTGGACTTCTTAATGAAGGAGGACAATGGAACCTTGCATGTATCGTTTGCATGGCTGCAAATAATAGTTCTCCTGATCTTGGCCATCTAACTCCATGATGTGTAGTCCAATTCCTAATGGGGCTTCAATAACTTGAATCATCATAGCGCTTCACTTCTAGTCTACATCCTTACTACAGAGGATATGTCAGGAAGACGAACAGAAGAGAACAAGATCAATCTTTAGACTCTTTCTACAGGAACTAGCAGCATGATCAAGTAAAAAAGTATCTACATGACAACACCCGAAAGAGCTCAAAAAAAAAAATAAATAAACAATTGTCGTGGAAATCTATGCTCAATAACATCATATATGTTTTGGTTAAAATCTGCTGGAAGAGGATACCAGAATGTTGGATATTCTTTATTTCAATCATTCACTAAGTGAGTCACTTGTTTCTGATTTAGTTGTTTCTGAGAATCAATTTAAGTGCAACAATACTTTGCACCACCAGATTGGCGAAAACTTTGTTCAAGTATGTTGGGGGTTCCATCAAAGTGTCAGTCCTCTATAGTAAGGGCACAGACTAGAAGTGAAGCTGCTATGATGATTCAAGTTATTCAAGACCCCTTAGAAATCTTAGGACTACCCATCATTCGAAGGTTGCATTGTCCTCCGCTATATAGAAGTCCAAAAATTTAAGAACGTTCAACAAGCTCAGCTTACCATATCTACCAATTTATATATCTAACCATAAGTCTCCTTAAAATGAAGTCAAGATCGTTCAGCGACTTGGCTCCCAGCAGAGCTTCGAGTTTTTTTCTTAATTTCTAACAGTAAAGCTCAAAAAGATCAAACGGCAAAGGATAAGATGGCGTGGACATGTGTAGAGAGCAGATGATTCAAGAATTGAAGAAATGCTTGTTTGGGACCCAAGTGGAAGAAGAAGAAGGGGGATACCAAAGTTAAAATGGCTAAATGAAGTTTTGGAAGACTTGAACAGGACAGGAGTTAAAAATTGGAAGGAAAAGAGTAGAAATAGGAAAGCACGGAAACAAATGTGTAAAATGGTGTAGCAAACATAGTGATTGAAATTGGTCCATTCTTAAAAGCAGATTTAGAGATCACAAGCGCTGCTGCTCCATCGGAGGTGTTTAAGCCACTATATATGTAAGAGTAAACCTAGTGAAAGCTTCAAGACACAAAATCCCCCAGTTTGAACTTTGTTGTCTCTAGATTAAAACGTATTTTATCCACCCTCCAACCAGTTTGGATTTGGAGCTGGCTTTCATTCTAACCAATTCAGAATTCTCTGCTCTAAATTATGCTTTGCTGCTGTCCGCTTTTCTACCTTGCTGCTGACTCAGTCTAGCAACGTCTGTAAGTATGTCCAATTAATTCGTTTGGACGTGTTTCTGATCATGAAAAAGTTTTTGCATATCGCTTTTTCGTTTAAGAAATACATGGCACAGCAGAAATATGCTTACATTCTAATTAGCATTGATGGCATTACAAGGAAAGGCGGTGGACTGGCCAGACCATAGCCATTTTGTAATCTACCTAAAGTCACGTTAGAACTCATCTTCAACAATGGGAGACTAGAATGGCACAACCACTTCAAGGAGATGGATGGCGGTAACCCAAAGAGGCATTACCACCTCGCAAAAGCAAAATTAAAACCGACTAATGTTGGAGATATAAACCTCAAGAAACTAACCTAAACTAAACTTGTTGAGAAAGTGAAATACTAATTGGGATTACATGGCCAAAGGTACTAAATAGGTAATTGTGAAGGCAGCAATGATGAGAGGCACTAATCAACTTAAGGTTATCAACTTTCCACAGTTCTTCCACAGAGCGTCTCTAAAACTATGACATAAGGATTGGCTTGCCACAGGCCAACGGATTTTCCAGAGGACAATCTAATGGTATCCTCTTTCAGTTGACTGACCACTGGATCCGGATGAGGTCCTTGCTTCATCCCCTTAACACCGTCGCCTATGACGCCTATTGTATTACTCTGTACCTAGTGGATTTCTTTACATAAACAGGTTAGTCCCCTTCACTAGGTTTGAGCCTTTATGGTAGATCTCTTTCCAGTGGACTTGTTAGTTGGATAGTTCGTTCCAAAAATGTCTCTGTTGTTCCAATGCGACGCATTCAAATACAACGTGGTAGGCTGTCTCCTCCTCCTCTTCCTCATTGGAGATACGTTCATCTTTTTAAGATTCTAATTCTGTGCAGGCATTTCCTTAGACAGCCATGTCCTGTTAGCAGACTCGACACTGTTCTTAGCTGTATTCGGATACGAGCCAGGACATTCACTGCTAGCTAATTGCTGGGATGGTTACCCCATCCATTCGCTTGGTGTGTAACTGCCTTTCAACGTTGTTCCAGTGTACCTGGTGGAGTTTTATAATTCATTCAGCTACTGCACCACGTCTTATGCTGGTCTCACAAGGAAGGGCGATGGCAGCCCAATCACAGCCGTTTCGTGGTCTTCGTAAAAGTCTCGTTAGACCTCATTTTCAACAATAAGAGATTGAAACAATAACCTCGTATTGGGCCATCGCCTCAACTAGCGCAAAAATTGCTAAATATCGTTCTTTCTCGACACACATGTGTTGAGCAGTGGCAGTGAGGCAGAAAAGGTAGCACCACCTCAAGAAACTAAATTAAACTTGTTCAGAAACGGAAAAATTAATTGGGACTAAAGGTTTACAGGTACTCCTAATAGATGGCGCAGAGAGACCCTCAGGGCTATCAACTTTCTTCGGAGCCTCAACAGACCGTCTCTAAAACTACGGCAAGACGTGGAGCCAACATGTTGGCTCCTCACCAAATAGAACGTGAAGGGACTGCTTTACAGGAAAAGACCTGTGGTGGCCACCTTTACATGGATTTTCCAAAGAATATTCCAATACTCCGTCTTCATTAGAGTCACTTCTGCAAGAGTTATTTCAAGGAGAATAATAGTCTTGGTTGGTCCTTAATTCAGAGACTAAATACTGGTGGCCAATAGCTACTTCTGCTAGCCAACTTTACTCATCCCTTTCCAGGGAAAGGAAGAAAGTCCTTATAACTGCAAATCTTTGGCCTTCATATACACTAGCAAATACCTTTTTGATGAGTGTGCTGTCATAAACAAAAAACAATAGACTATGGGCCCAAAACTTCAATATACAGCCCAGTTCTTTCTTAAGGTCTTAAGACCTTATACGTTCATGATTAATTCTTTTTCTGGAACCCATTGTCCATTAATGTTTCCATCACTTTCGAAGTCATGACTAATATTCTGTGGGACTACACATCAATACGTAAAGTTTCTTAACATTTTCAATACATGATGCAGAACCGAACTAATTCATTTAACATCAGGTGTTTCCTAAATAAATTAATAACCTCGGCCGTATTTCTACATGACACGCAGGGAATCGGTCTCGGCCACTATTACATTAGTGCCCCCAATAGCTTGTTTTCGACGCAAAACTATACTGTCAAGATGCGACTTCCCTTAACAGCGCTGCTGGGGGGCAGGTGCACGCATCGGTCGTTCGATGTTTATTAAATTAACGTAATGTCAGATAAAAAAACAAACACAACCGACATCGAGTATGGCCGGCAGCGATATGATATACGATTTCGGGAACGGTTTACGGCGGCTTTTTATATGATGATCCGAAACAGTAAAAGCTGATAAAACACATTCGTGGGTGATGTACTTTATATAAAATTGTTGCGGAACATGCAATACCAACGGGAGGAGTTTCCATGAAATTCCCCACCATGTTTATATCCAAACAATGCACTTACGAACACAGATTATTACGCGATGTAGATTAGGAATGATAAAATTCTTTAGATTTAAGGACTCGTGTTTGTAGTTAGTTTTGGTAGCGTTGGTATGTTGATAATTTGATATACACGTATGTAAGTAGATATACTATTCCTAAGTGCAGTGTAACAATTTTTAGGATAAAGTTCAGAATCTGTAAGTTTGGAATGTTGTGATCATACACCACATTGTTTACATCCATTTAGGCATAAGAAAGGCTTCTGCAAATTGAATGTCCAAATATTTGATCAATGAAGACGAAACTCTAGAGCGGGTTGGTGTAGACGCGTCATTGTCATGGTTGACATTAAATGTCAAACTCATCTGGACTTGACATTTTAAACGTTTACTTCGACTTTATTTGAAATGTAATGACAAATTCGTCCGTATTATACGTTTTGATCGTTTTACTCGGACATAATTCACATTTAAATGTCCAATTCAACCTTCATAAACATAATAGTACTACGTTTGACAGTTGACTATCAAATTCGGATGTATTGTACATTTACCTTGTTCATATTTGACAACTAAATGTCAAACTCATCCAGACATGACACTTTAAACGCATACTTCGATTTTATTTCAGATATAAATGTCAAACTAAGCCGTACTCAACCGCTTTTGTGGTTTCGCTTTGTTTTAATTTGACATTTAAATGTCAAACTCAACCGTTACACACATGTAGACCTTTTATTCGTCGTACGTTCGACATTTATCTGTTAAATTTGTATACATTGAACGTTTAGCTCGTTCATGTTTGACAACTAATTGTCAAACTCATCTGTAATTGACATTTTAAAAGTTTTAATTGACTTCTTCAGCTATAATTGACATTTAAATGTCAAAGCCCTCGTTTTGAACATTTACTCGTCCTACGTACGATACTTAATTGTCAAATTCGAACGTATTGGACGTTTATGTCGTTTATGTGTGACAACTAACTGTAAAATACCGAAATGTTAAATTCGGCAAAAATTTGACATTTCAACTGTCAACATCATTTGATTGTTATGTAAATGTCAAATGCAGCTAGAGGCGAATATTTTTAAATTTCCGTATGGACAAGTTTAAGTATCCAGTTGGGCAGTGTTCGGTTATTTAAATCTTGGTCTAGTTTGACATTTAAATGGGAATTTCGGCCTTTATAAACATTTTGAACGTTTGCTACGTTCAAACTTTAACTATCAAACTCGGAAATATTGAACGGTTAACTCGTACATGTCTGACAACTATCTGTCAAACTCATCTCTATGCTTTTTTAAACGTTTACTACGATTTTACTTGACATATAAATGTCAAACTTGCACGTACCCAGACCTAACAAGTTTCCTATTAAAAAATCTGGTGGAAAAAGCCTCCCTTCACCTTCTTGGCATATCCAACAAAAGGTACAATTAAGAATATTTATGATGAATAACCTAAAAACTGGTCAAACCATCACTAACGATTATGATTCTAAATTACCAACTACCTTTAACACGAAATTAAAGGGAACAACATACAGCTTGGCAAAGTTCAACGGAAACAGTGAGTCACCACTGTGTACGAAGGCAGACACGATTTTCCAGACATTTTGACCGGCACTATTACTATACGTGTGTGTGGGGCTTGTGCCACTATATTCTATTATTCGCCACGCCCTCATCATCGAACGTGCAAATCACAGAGTAGTGCATGGTGACGTGCTCTTCAAGACGGCAGGGGTCTTACGGTGATTGCATTTCATTTGTTCGTTGCTTAATTACCCGAATTGACCCCGGCGTGGCCCAGCCCACTTGTTCTACTGCGCTGTTTCAGTTGAACTTTGCCAAACTGTATATTTAATTCGAGATCTATGGTGCAAATTACTGGAACAGCCGTTCGCTTGTTTCCCAGACTGACAAAAGTTTTTAAAACGATACAAAGTGTTGTGTAAAAGAGAGATAATAGAATCTGTAGAAAGCTGGTTGGCGAGATCATAGTCTACTCTGCAGCTTTTAGTTTTACAGACAAATTAAAGAAGTTCCTTCCATTAGCAGGAATGATGAACGAAGCAACTTTCATATCTAACGATGCAGTTCGATTCTAAAAATTGACCGATAGGAGTGGGGGTAAACGAAAATCTTTTCCTTTGAAATTAGTGTTTGGTATTATATTAACATTTAACGGGGAATTTCCAGTCATCAAATACTTAGATCCTATTTCTAAACAGATATCCAAGTAAGCTTCGTAAGCTTCTGAAAAGTGAATAGAAAAGGTGTATGTTCACTGAGATCGTCTGATTCAATGTCCTAAGATTTTTTATGAGGCTGTTTGAAAAGCCAAGCTATTGTGTCGACCATTCGAGGAAACTCAGGATCTGGAACACTCACAAATGAAATGGGACATCCTCTGATAACCCATATATTACAAGATTTTCTAACTCGAATTCTTTGTGGGTCTACTTGAAAGCCCAAGTTTACAAGTAGTAATCGTTCAGAAACAGTGCGATTCACTATCATGATCAGGCAAGTGTGGAAACAATTACATCAGGAAGGTTGCGAGGTAGTTTCAGATAACGTACCGAGAGGAACGTTATCTGAATAAAAATCAAAACAATCAAATTAAGATCGACCGAAAAAAATTGTTTGCCAAAAAATTTACTGCTTAGCAAGAGTTTATACCATGGAAACTCATCTCCATTGGTCCTGTCATCATTGATGACCATGCAATAGAATATTAACACTTGCGCACGATATCACTTTTTGGAACATGAACCACCAGGTGTCTTGGAAGATGTTCCGTTCGAGGAAGTATACCAAACGAATCAATATGACGCAGCAGTACCGCATGCTGCTCCTGTAGCAATACAAAACCTTGACGAGATTTTTTCTGTCGATAGATCAGTTGTTGCTATCTAATTTCTCTCCAGATTTGACTCCAAAGTCTCCAAATTCGTTATGAAACCAGATGTTTATCGACAGATACCGCTTACTCAAGATGAAGTGTTAACTTGCATTTTTCTTGTCGGAACGAGAATCAGAAACCAATAAGAGTCATTTCACAACATAACTCGTAATTTATGGGAAAGGATACTTGAGTAAATGATCGTACAGGAAAGAATTTTCAAGCACTTGATGAGAGCACCAAAAGGTAAATCTTATGCGTACCACATAATATAGAAATAATTGAAAATAAAAATATTGTATATCAGCATTTTTATCTTGAAATGGTACCTAGTTGAAGTTCCCAAAATATTGCACATTTCTCCTCGACCACCCTGTACTTCCTCCAGGGACTCAAACTGATGTTACAAAAAGTTTAAATAGTTCTAAATACCTGTCAAGTGCTTTTTCAATTTTGTTTTTTACTGTCAGCATTTGTTTTTACAGTTGGAACACAACGTATTCACTTAGGAGGTAATACCAGCGAACATGTCAAAAAATTTTTTAACATCATTGAGGTTGGTTGAATTTGCTTTTCGGCTGTACGCTTTTATTATACTCAAACTGGCATATGTGTGCAGCTCCAATCATATCAATCATACAATCTTTGCAGATAATGCTAATGTATAATTTGATTTTGGTCGGAGATTTAGCTTGGTTAGATTTCATCAGTGGCTAAAGCTAGCAGAAGCTTTGCTCTCGTAGGGATTGGCTTGGATGTTGGCCTTGTTTATTACTCTATGATCGAACGTAGTTCTCAAGCATTTGATGATGTTGCTAGTTGTTGAAAAGCTTGTTCTAATTGCTGTTACTTCTTGGATATTAGGATAAATTCCAATTCTTTTAAGATTCAATGTAGTCCAGCATTAGTTATCTATAATAGTATTTTGGTGATTGGGTATTTGCATGAACGTTTAGAGGTGGTGGAAGCACTGAAAATGGTATTGGTGTTTCCAGACCCAAGTCGAAATCCTTCAATTGTGTTGGATATACAGTGTGGAACAGCCAAATGGAATAAATTCGATAACAAATAAATGAGGGTGTATTGGGAAAAACGCTTGGACACGTCGATTTGTATTTTTAAATGCGCATTTTTTTCAAAAAAAAAAACATTATACAGGGTGTGTCATGTGACAGTGGCCAATATCAACTTTCTTATTTTAAATGGAAACCCCTGCATATTATTTATTTTTTGGATTCTTCGGAAAATTCTAGACATAGTTCATGTACAATGTCCCATACCTATCTTCATCTGTTTCGGAAATATTAAGTGTTTTCAGATTTATTACAAAAATTAACATTAAAAAAAGAAAATTATTTTATTTCACAAATTCGCTACATTACACTAAAAATCTATTTCCCATTTAGCTCTTGATATTGATAAAGTAAGCAAAAACTGCGTTCCTTTTTACTGATATGAAATTAAAAAAATACAAAGACCGTTTTGTTTATTTTCGTAAAAACGCATAGCCTTAGCAACATGTTGCCTGCCTGCATGACAGTAGTGATCAGTGTCAGTGCTATTGTCGTTTGAATTTCGTTAACTGTACGTAATAATAATAATAATAATAATAATAATAATATAACCTTTATTTGCCAAATTAAACATAACATTAAATACTGTAAATGGCAGAACATGCAGTAAATATAATAAATAAGCAAAATTAATAACCATGCTAACATACAAAGCAATTAACTTAGCAAATCACAGGGGCGAGGTTCAGATCATCTCTGCTACACTACCTAGACCCTGAAGCTGCGCAAGAAAGCAATAACTATACAACAAATTACCTAAACTAAACTAAACCTAACATTCTACGGGAGCACTCAAGCCAAGCAAAATATACGCATATGAATGGACCTGCATATATATGAAATACCACGTCACAGAACAACAATACTAAACACGAATACTAATGTGCCAAAATCTCACTTTTCAACTTTCCCCTTAAAGTGGTGACAGATAATGCTTTGAATCGCTCGGGTAAATTATTATAAAGACTGTAAATGTCGTAGGAAAAGGCTCTTTCAAACAGAGAGGTAGTGTGAGGGGGCGGCGAAATAAGGTTACGATAACGAGTTGTAATGCTGTGCACATCACAACGGAATCTTACTTTCCTGTACAAGTAAGGAGGAGTTTTAGACAGTAACAATTTGTGATAAAAACATAGAGCTTGTACCTTTCTCCTGTCCTTCATGTTCAGCCAACCGCACTCAGGTAATTTGTGCGATATATGGTCATGTTTTCTTATACCAAAGATATATCTAAGGCAAGAATTCTGCACTTTTTGTATCCTATATTCGGTTTCTTGATCGATAGCAGCATTATAAATTATAGAGCAGTAGGTGAAAATAGATAATATTAGTGTCTCACACAGCCTGATCTTCACCGATTTGCTTAACACGCCACGATGAGGATATAAAACTCTTAAGCGTAAATAAGCACTTTTAATATAGCTATTGATTTGATGTCGGTATCTAAAGGAGTTGTCCAGAGTAAGACCCAAGTCACGTACTCTATTGACAATAGGCAAGACCGCACCATCAATTCCAATCTCCACAGAGCTCTGTAGTTCATTGCATATTTTAGAGTTACCAAATAAAATTGCTTGAGACTTCGAAAAGTTGTGAATAGACTGTAGGTCGTTGTTGACATCAGCAACAGCAGATCGCCAGTCCTGAGGAGAAAACGATTTATATAATTGGATGTCGTCCGCATACATATGTAGTGATGAATACCTTATTTGAGAGGGAAGATTACTGGTATAGATAGCGAAAAACAGTGGACTAAGCACTGAGCCCTGGGGCACACCACAAACCGCTGACAAAGGAAGAGATTGCCTCCCACCAAGAACCACACTTTGTTTACGATCACTTAAATAACTAGATATTAATTGAATCGATTCCGAGCAAAAACCCAAACTCAGTAATGTATCTAATAGAACTCCATGATCTACCGTGTCAAAAGCCTTACTATAATCAAGAAGCGTGAGTATTGTGATGTAACCTTTGTCCGTAGCAGACAGTATGTCATCTGTCACTTTCAGCAATGCAGTTTCACAACTGTAACCACTTCGAAATCCAGATTGAATTTCTGGCAGTAAACTTTCATTATTTATAAAGGTATAAATTTGGTAGAAAATTACCTTTTCCAGAATCTTTGAAAGGGTTGGGAGGACACTAATTGGCCTGAGGTCTTTAAAGTTCTTTGGATCGGTGGTTTTTGCTAACGGAATTACTGAAGCATACTTCCAGCTGATTGGAAACGTTTTTGTAAAAATGCAACTATTAATTATATGCGTAATGAAAGGTAGAACAAATGGACAACACATTCTAATCATGGTAATATTAAGCCCATCTTGTCCAGTAGATGTAGATTTAATGTTGTTAATTAATTTTGAAATGTCATCAGAATCGACAAGTTGAAAAGAGAAAGAGGATGTAGTTTGTAACGGATGATTGATGTTTTGTCGAGGGATGTTAGTATTTGATCCGATATCCAAAAAGAATGTATTAATTTTGTCTACATCCGAGAGATGAGCTGGAATGTTAATCTTCGTTTGATTTTTACTCTGTGGATTGAGATGTTGAAAGTGCTTGAAGATAGTATTGGCTTTGTCGCGGGAAATAAATTTGAAATAAGCTTTCTTTTCATTTCTAATTGCTGAAGTAGTCAAATTTCTAAGTGTTTTGTAGTAGTTCCAATGGGCATGGTTTTTGGTCCTGCGAAACCTAGTTTTAGCATCATCTCTTAGTTTCATGAGTAGCCTGACATTATCAGTCAACCAAGGTGACGGCTTTTTTGAAAATTTACGAGTAACAAAAGGTGCATGTTTATTGAATAACCACAGCAGGTTGCTCGTGAAGTAATTTACCTTTTCATCAATGTCATCTATGCGATAGATCTTATGTAACTCCAGGTGTTCCAACTCACAAACAAATGCATAATAGTCCATGTTTCTATAATCTCGAAAAGTGTGAAAAACTGGTAATTGTTTCTGATGGGGCAGCAAGACCTCACAAAAAATTATGTCATGGTCCGAAATGTCAGACCCGATTACGCCAGAAGACCCCAACAAATTGGTACTGTTAGTGCAAATTTGATCAATGAGAGTTGCAGAGGTATGAGTTATGCGAGTTGGCTGATCAATGACAGCGAAAAAATTAATTGATTCAAGAAAATCGTTAAAGTGGGATGTAGAGATATTATCGAATTTTAAAAAATCTATGTTAAAATCTCCACAGAAGATAATAGAGTCCGATTGAAAAGCACACAACGAAATCGAATCTTCTAAATTGTTTGTGAAGGATTTATAATCTAATATCAGAAAAATGGTTCATTTAACAGAAATGCACAAAATAACCATACAATAACAGACAGTTATTTACAAATTTAAAAACTAAGATTAAAAAAGATAATCAAAGTAATGTCGTTATAAATTAGAATGCAAAGACTGTAATAAATGTTACGTAGGGCAAACTAGACAGTATCTAAAAAAACGACTGTATAATCATCAATACACTGTAACGCATAACATAACCGCGGAAACTGCTTTGTCTAAGCATTCTAAAGAATTACGACATAACTTTGATTTTGAAAATGTTAAGATTTTAAAAAAAGAAAATAGTTATAATAAAAGATTAATATATGAAATGATATACATTAAAAAAGAAAATAACGCGGTTAATTTTAGAACAGATATAGAAAATTTAAGTATTATTTATAATAATTTAATCACCTAATCACGCCTGAATGTTATAAAATTAAGCTCATACGCAATATCCTGAAAAAGTTAATGTTTGGGCAAGAATTGTTGGAAATCACATCGTAGGTCCCTTTTACATTGATGGTAACTTGAATGGAGATAAATATTTAGAACTGCTCCAAAATAATATCGTGCCAACTTTCGCAAACTTATATCCTAATCCAGCAAACCCACAAGTTCCTGCCAATACAGTGTGGTTTCAGCAAGATGGAGCACCGCCCCATTTCCAAATCAATGTCCGGCAGTACCTGAACCAAATTCTTCTAAATCGGTGGATAGGGAGGCGCGGATCGATAGAATGGCCAGCACGATCTCCTGATCTGACGCCATTAGACTACTTTTTGTGGGGATATGTCAAAAGTCTTGTATACAAAACTAAACCCCTCAACTTAGATGACTTAAAAAGACGAATCACGCTTGCGATTAGATCAGTCACGCCTGAGATGTTGAGTAATGTTAGAACACATTTCTATACCAGATTAGCATGTTGCCAAGACGTTCGCGGCGAGCATTTTGAACATTTACTACATTGACATTAATGTTTTTTGTTTTTTTTTTACATTATGTATTAAGAAATAATCAGTATTACTTATTAGGTTTTTAGTGTAATGTAGCGAATTTGTGAAATAAAATAATTTTCTTTTTTTAATGTTAATTTTCGTAATAAATCTGAAAACACTTAATATTTCCGAAACAGTTGAAGATAGGTATGGGACATTGTACATGAATTATGTCTAGAATTTTCCGAAGAACCAAAAAAATAAATAATATGCAGGGTTTCCATTTAAAATAAGAAAGTTGATATTGGCCACTGTCACATGACACACCCTGTATAATTTTTTTTTTTTGAAAAAAATGCGGATTTAAAAATACAAATGGACGTGTCCAAGCGTTTTCCCAATACACCCTCATTTATTTGTTATCGAATTTATTCCATTTGGCTGTTCCACACTGTATGGCTGCAATTATGACCGCTACCAAGATAGTGGTGGCAACTGTTAATTCAATGAAGCTTCTGAACCTTAGCTGCGTATCAGGTAAACTTATCGTCTTCTATTGTCAATTTTATCCTTGAATCTAAGTTTCAGCGAAACATTTCAATACTCCTCTTAGAGGTACACCCTTACTAATTGCACCTCTAAGATTTACCTTCCACCTCTTTGGAGTCGACATTTCCAACGTTAAACATTTTATTAGATCCCTCGATACCAATTCAAGATTACGTGCTATATCCGACCGTCATACAAACGATAGGACTGAGATGTGTGACGTAGTTGCCATGCAAAATTAAAAACGTGAACGTTACATAAGCGTCCGGATTTCCGCGCAGTTCCGTATGTTTGTTCGGAAGGGCATTACACGTGACTGGATGTATATTTATACGTACATATTTGCGCTGATCAAAGTAATAATGTGAAAAAAAACGTACGTAACAGGTTTGTACGTCTCTAAAGGGAGATTCATTTAAAATAGACAATGTATGTACCTTTTAGAGTGACTCTATTTAAAAGAACGATAATGAAAACTATATTTTCAAGTTAGTTTGTATGTACTACTGTAGGGAAAATATTTATTTTCTTGTCTAATTACATCAAGATACATAAAATGCATTTAATATGAAATATCGAACAAATAATGTATACTTTGAAAACTAATTTCTCCACTTCTCCGGCAACGAATTCGTATTTCTATTTACCTAGAATAGATATAACAACAATAACGTCCGCAAACTGCTTTTAATTAAGTTTACCCTCTTGCGCGCTATTACATTTCTTGTTTCTGTGTGCGCCCGGTACCTCGCCGCTGTTCTGCCGCTGTTGTTGTACGTGCATTAAAGAAAATAAATATTGAATAATTTAATTTCCGCCTCGAAATAGAGTAATCGAAAGGCGTACGGAGCAACGAAGCAAAGGGCGCGCAACATAATGCGTGGTTAGAGATGCGTGCGTGCCTAACGTATTAAAGTCCTGAAATAATATATTTACTTACCCCGTGCATAATTTATCGGAATATCGATCCGATAGGAACGCATAAGTTATATCGCGTTATGCGTTAGCTATATCAATCGCCTACTGTCTATGGTCTATCTTATGTGCATGTATGTATTTATAAATATTCTATATTTATGGAGAAGGAAACGCATACAAAGGATCACCTATTTCATCGTTCCATAAATAATTGATACAGACGTGAATTATTTACTCGGAGGGAATAAATTGTTTCCGCGGAGAAAGAATTTTATTTTATTTATAGGTTTATCTATATATAATCTGACGTACAACATGTGTAAATCTACGCAAAGAAATTCATTATTTTTGTTATCTCTGCAGTTATATTTTGCGGAATGTCCAGAAATGTTCCTGCGAGTAATAATAATAATAATAATAATAATAATAATAATAGTAATAATAATAATAATAATAATAATTTATTGTCGTGGTTCATGTGAACATAGACATTGTCAATAGTACAATAAAAAAAATAAATCTATTTAAGTATATTCATTCATTACATGCATTCATATATTCATCAATACTATAAAACACATTCCCCATGAGATATTCCTTTAATTTCACTTTAAATTGTGGCTTGGCTTGTAGGGCTTTTATTGATTTTGGTAACTTGTTGTATATATATGATGAAATACCTACCTCCCTTTTGAAAAGAGGCGCAGATGTTTTGAAGTCACCGTTAGCTCACATCATAAATATAATGTTTATGAGTGGAATATTTCCAGATGAGCTAAAAAAAGCTGTCATAAAACCTATATATAAGAAAGGACAAAAATCTGAACTAGCCAATTATAGACCAATAGCGCTTTTATCAAACATAGCAAAAATTTTTGAAAAAATAATTTATAATAGAATAAACAGCTTTTTAAACACAATAAAACTGCTAAGCATCAAACAGAGTGCCTACAAAAAAGGAACTTCGACTGCCACGACAATTCATCAGGTTTTTTCAGACATTTTCAGCATCCTAAACGAAGAGGAACACGCAGCAGGTGTATTTATGGATCTATCTAAAGCTTTTGATAGCGTAAATCACACTATTCTCTTGAGCAAGATGGAACTGATGGGCTTCCGTGGTAACGCATATGATTTGGTGGAATCGTACTTAACGAAACGGCAACAGTGCACGATGATTACCCATGAAAGTCGTACATTGTATTCGAAATGGGGTACAATAGAACAAGGTGTACCACAAGGATCAATTATTGGGCCGATTTTATTTCTGATCTACATTAACGACCTTCCAGAAATACGCAA
>SMLS01052638.1:0-17067 GCA_004785975.1 Popillia japonica
GCAGTGCTTAGTCAATATTCGGGTATTTTATTTGTTGCATATGATTTTAATTACGTTGTATTGAAAGCAGTGGAAGAAGCAATATATACCCCACTTTGTTCATGCAACTACGTAATCGTTTACATATCTGAATACATCTGTACTAGCAGCAGACAGGAATTTATCGATCGTAAACCGTAAAGCAGGTGACAACGTCGTAAAATCTCTGAAACACTGAATTCACTACTTTAACTACAGAGGCAGAATTTCCCAGATTTTACATGTACAATAAATCTTAGACAAGCGTTTCTATGTATTGTATAAAATAAAAGATTTTTATATACCTACTCGTTATTATCTTTTGACTCGCACGTATACGGGATTTTTATGTCTTGATTTATCAAATATTCTCCGCTATGCTCTTAACTTTTCAACTTCCAAATCGATAACATTGAAATTCTAAACGTCGTCCATAGTTAAACTTTATGACACAATAAATCAAATAATCTACACGTCCAATTTATAACTACACGTTCACAATTTCTGTAAAATTCGGTGACTTCTTGGTCTCCCGATTGTATTTTATTGTTCAGCTGTTAGAGGAAGTATTATTGAAGAAGAATGATGTTATCATGCTTTTTATTTATAATTAAAAGAATAATTTAGACAGGGCAGACAGATCGACAGAGACTGCCCTGCATGAATTAACTTGCATGATCCAGAATACTCTGGATGAAAAAGAAACAGCTATCTGTGCTTTCCTAGACATTTCCGGTGCGTTTGATAACATGTTGCATTATGCGATCAGACGAGCACTGGAAGCAAAAGGAGTGGGTAAATCAGTAACTCGATAGATAAGCGAGGTGCTTTCCACGAGGACGGCTGAGACAACGGTAGGCAAACAAACTCAGAATCAGAATCACTCGAGGAACATCTCAGGGCGACGTTTGTTCGCCTTTGATGTGGAACCTAGTAGTGGATGAACTGCTTAACAGGCTGACTGCTTTCGGTGTACACTGCATAGGTTATGCCGATGACATTGAGATAATAGCGACAGGTAAGTATGAGGGTGGTGTCGATCAGTGGGGCCGAGCATCAACTCGAATGTACTCGAATGGAAAACAGAGGTCACGTACCTAGGAATAACACTAGACAAAAAACTTCTGTGGAACAAGCATATTGAATTGACTATGAATAAGGCAACAACAGGCGTAATGATATGTATGTCGGAACCTAGTAGACAAAACTTGCGGTTGCAACCCAAGCTTACTGCGATGGCTGTGCATCAGTATAGTGAGACCTATGGTTACATACGGGGCGATAACCTGGTTCCCAAAGGTCAGACAGGTAACATTCAAGAATACTCTTGATAAGCTGCAACGGTTAGCATGTGTGTGCATTACTGGTGCCATTAGAACCTGCCCAACCGCGGCCTTGGAAGTCATTTTAGATCTTACGCCCCTACACATATATTTTATATTTTATACGAACTACTTATACCGGTCGTTTTGAGTCATAGGATATTTAATGCGGCGAGGAGGTGAAGGGAGCTAAGTCCCCACTAATATTGTAGAGCACACCGTTCATAGACTCATACGCGTCCCCACTTCTTAGCGAATTTTCATACCCCTTACCTCTTCCCGGCTTTATTTATCCTATTTCTCAAAACCACCGGTATGTATTTATAATTTATAGTACATAAAGTAGCAATTAGCCCAATTATAAGCCAAGCTGTGACAACAGATTCGTTGACTACAAACTACTAGTTTTAGATAAACATTTAATATGTTATATATGTATATATATAAGAAACAATTTAGTAATTCCTAGATAGGTATAAGTAAGGTATGTATGTATCCATCAAAACAATTACATACATACATATTGCGTAAGCTTATTGCTGGAATTTCATACTGTAAAGGGTGAGTAGTTTATATGACGCCGACGCTTTGGAGAGAGTTTGGTGGAAGACGAAACACATTTAACAAATAAAACTTACATTCTTACCGTTTATCATATTATTGTATTATAATTATTTAAATATTTAGCGCGCCTGTCTGATTGACAACACACAGCCATATACATGAACAAAACGCTTTAGTTCTTGCTCTAAATGGCAATATCGGTACATTTCCTTTTTCCAGATTGATTGGCGCATTAGCGTCTAGACTAAGTAAATATTCGAAATGTGTCTGTAAGCATTCTTGACCTGTGTGGCTGTGTATCAAATGAACGCTATTTCTACATGACTTTCACTTAAAAAAAGAAGTAAAATGTGACGTTCATGTTAAATAAAACTGGAAGTGTCTGGTTCCGTGGTGTAGCGGTTATCACGTCTGCTTTACACGCAGAAGGTCCCCGGTTCGATCCCGGGCGGAACCACTTCTTTTATACTAGAAAATAATAATAAATGTAAATGTTGAAAATAATAATAAATGTAAATGTTGAAAATAATAATAAATGTAAATGTTTTAATAAAACTTCCATGGACGTGTATTTTATTGAAAATTTGATCTAATTTACTTATTGTTTAGCATATGTCCTCGTAGACAGTCGAAGACGTTTAGTAGAAATTCGTTTAGAGGTAGAGCTACAATGTTTCTTGAGATACGTTTAACTTATAATCACAAGGTTAACAAAATTTCATTAAATAAAAATAAAGAAAAATATAGGTTACGCACTCACCAGCGGGTTATAGGGATTCCAATTTGGGCGCCAATATACAAAAACTAAGGCGTCTATTCCCATATGAGTGAAGGTAAAAAATAAGGAAGACAGTCAAATTTACCAATGTTTATTAACAATAAGAAAAAAGTAAAAAAAAAACAAAATGATTCAAATGGCCGGGATGGGGCCTTACAGAAAAAAGAACCTTCTCTGGTGGCAGTTCTAATGACCGGCACCAGGATATTTCTTCGCAGGTGAACGTTGAGCGGCGGCGGTCCTGGTACCTCTTTCCTTGGAACCTGTCAACAAAGACAAACGGACAGTAACGTGCTTACAAAAAGAATGCGGGATCCCACCCAAAATAAAAAAAGAAGGATTAAGTTGAATTACAAATCGAAAATCAAACAAATAAAACTTAAGCAACATGAGTATCACAATATTTGAAACTTGCATGAGGCAAGAACTACAGGTATTTAACTATTGGCATTTAACTAATAAAAATTTTCAAAAGCTTAAAAAGCAAAAATCTAATTTCAATCAATCAAGAGAACACACGCTATCACCATACTGCAAGCACAAAGAAAAACCTGTCAAAGAAAATAATTTATATCTAAGTTACCTTTGGCACGGAAAATCTGCCCTAATTACCGCAACACTGCATACTATGCAATCAAATAAGAAGCTAAAGATATAATAAAATATCGTACAAACCTTGTACGATATTTTATCATGTGCGGCCAAGGTGAGGATTCAGAGAGAAGAGGGCGATCATGTCTTGCCACATAACGAAAACCTTACATACAGGATGGCCCATTAGTGTGTGGAAGTGCAATAACTAATAAATAATATAATGTTTTTTAAATAAAAGTTGTTATATTTGCGCAGATACACATTTCTAAAATATTTTGGGATATGAATATACCTTGGGATATGAATATACCTTTTTTAATTGAAAATATCTCTGTTTTGCTGAATTTGTTGTTGCTCCCACTCACAGAAGGTTATCCACTTTTCATAATCATCATCCAATAGTTCCTGCATTCGTTGTACATATATGGTAAGGATGCATTTTGTAGTGGGACAGAATTTTTTGGTCGACAGTACGACTTATGTCGGTTTGTTTTGATATTTCCCTTGTCGAGATATGAGGATTTTCCGTAACTTTTAACATTACAGACATCTCGTTGTCCTGTGACATTGCAGTCTTCAACCTTTCGCTTTTTTCGTAAGCTACACTACCAGTTCTGGTAAATCGTTGAAACAAATTTCCCAATGTCTCTTTTCTTGGCTGTCTTCTATCAGGAAATTTCTGTACATAAATCCTTTGTGCGAGTAAACAGTTTTTATCACTTTCATCCAGTACAAAAATCATATCTGTCCAGCCTTCTATCGGAAAATTAATGATTTTGATTGCTTTCTCGTTCTTAATAGTTAATATGTGACTTAAAATGTGAAAATGTCAGAAGTAGTATTTTTAAAATACTACTTCTTTGACGTCACATTCAGAGTTTACTTGTTAAAAATGTAAATATTGTTAAGTTATAAACAAGAAATGCAATTCTGTTAAAAACAGTCAATTTTAGAGAGTACATTATACAGACATAATTTTAAGAGATAAAATAGTTTTATAAGATGGTATAATAATTGTTATTGCATTTCCACAGACTAATGGGCCACCCTGTATTTAAATTTACACATGCGCTAAACTAATTTTGCAACAAACGAACAGCGTGGACGTTAAAATCTATTGTATGTTGTTGTTGTAGTATTAACGACAAGGTATTTACTACGGTAAGTACGATTAAACACTTCAGCGGCATAATGGAAATTTTGATAAGCATATTACTTCCTATAGCTGCATCCCTCTTGTAAAATCGGTGCTATCAACAATATTATTCTTAATATGTTTATACTCAAGTTAAACGAAGAAGTAGTTACAGCAAATCTGGCAGTAGTTACACCAAGCCAAAGCTCAACAGTTTGTTGCATCACATAACGTATTTACGATTGGAATTACAAAATATTGAATGTAAGCTATCGCTTGCAACTCATTTTGTTTTTCAAAAAATGTCGATATTCTACGATGTTCGTCATAATTTACTAAATTATTTCAAATTTTTGAAATTTCAACCGATAACATGTTGCATTACATCGTCTAGTATAACGTAGAGCATTGGGTAATGTGTAATAAATGCTTAAATAAGTTGTTTAATTCAAGCATATTATTCATATGTATGTACGGCAACCTGTAAAAAGTTCATAATATTTGGATTTTGACACAAATTTCAAATAGGTAATTACCTAAAATGTAGTTCCTAGTAGCAGCTATATTTTTTAATATACGAAAAAGGGAAACTGTGTTAGGATACATAATCCAAGATTTTTAAACAAGTTTCAGACCTAGCTCCTTTCACATGAATGAAAAGAAAAAAAGATTAACTTCGTTTCGGCGTCTTCGGTGTATAGCACGAAAGTTTGATGAAAATTCCGGTTCTATTTGTTTCACGAAGCAAACTTCAAATCGTTCGCAAATTCAATTTCTAATTTAGATGACAAAAGTACTGCAATTGTTTCTTGACGTCGAAGTCAAAATTCCAAATTCATCTCGGGTATTTGCAATTGCTAGCTCGAAGTCTATGTATCTGAACAATCTACCAAAGTTTTTTCTAGTTTGATAATTGAATTCATTTAATTGATTTCTAGAATAAAATGCGCCCACGTATTTAAAAACAGGGGCCTCCTTAACAGTTTCTATTTAGTTAGTGGTGAAATAGTAGGAGGAAACTAAAGTTCTGAAAATAAGGAAGCAATCTATGTGAAATTCGGTGGGAGTACGGACGTCTTACTAGGATGTAATCGTCTTATTTTCTCTTAACAGCAGCCAATTTCGTGCTAGTGAGCGAGACTAAGTAGGAAGTAAGTTTAATTAACTAGTGTTGACTTTTCCGACCTCGAAGTCAATATCGATGATAAGAAATTAATGAAATAAATTTAATTTTGTTTTCCACGTTGTTTAAACCAATATTTTATTAGATACAATGCGACATCAACAAAAAAAAAATGTCTTTGATTGCGTCTTGATTTACTCAGTTATTATGAACAGATTTGTATTGATTTCATCGAAATACGTGGAAATATAGCTGACAATGTTGCTAGTTAATATTATACTTTTTAATATTATACTATTGCTTCATTTCAATATCATGTTGTAAACTTATGATTTTTGAATCGTTTTTTTTCGAATTAGTATAGTATTTAGTACTTTTCAATAGGAGGATCGTTCGGTAACTATGTACACTAGCGACACTTTCTAATTGTACGATCTAACGCGTAAAGTAGAGCCTACATATGTAGCGTGGATAGTAGAGAGTTTATTGTATTCACTGGCTCCGTTAAAATATGTGAAGACAAATGTGCGGTCTTTGTGTTTATACATTTTTTTACTGGTTTTGCTGGATTTGCGGATGTGCAAAATTGAATGCATCTATTATTTTCCATATTTTCGTAGAAAGAAATTTATTTGATGTTTCACATATTCCGAATAAAGCAGTATTGAATTGTTTGTAAAGTTGTCTCCGATGTTTCACAGGTTAATTAGACCTAAAATTAAAGCAAAGGCATGTTAATTATACAATAAAAAAGTATCTTTATTACTTTTATTTATTTGATATGTATTAAAATAACAATGAACGTATAAAAATCCAGGATATTAAACGATATTGTAATAAGGACCTTACTTTTCAATTTTCAGCGAGATAGTCACCGATGCTTGTTAATAATGAGTCCATTTGCCATTATTTTGAATTACTTCTTCCAATCGTGATCGTATAGACTCTATTAATGTGTGGCAATATTGCTCGCTCACTTCTTCCCATTCGTGCACAATTCGTTGCCATAGATAACCCCATAGATTTTCAATCGGGTTAAAGTCGGGACTTCGCGCCGGCCAATTTCATGCAATTGATGTAAGAACTGATTTTTGAGTTTAGAATTTAAAAGGTCAGAAAGTTAACAAAAAGAGAAGGGTTTCAGACAAAAAGTATTATTTACAAGAATTGAAACTTTAGTTAAGCTTACGTAAACTATTTTAATACATTGGCAATGAGCTTCAAAAAATGTTTGTAGTATGTGTTTATTACATTAGAGATATTGCTTCCAGATAGTTTCCAGCATTTAAGCCCCAAACTACACTACGTCTTCAACTGGCAGTACCAACTGAGAATAAGTATATTTCCAGCTCAATAGCAAATTGATTTTATAATAAAGCATAGGTGCTGTCTCATCCGATAACATTCTATCAGAACTGAAAGCGGGCTGATAGTTAGTTTACTACAGTCTGCTTATATAAGAGGTGTATACAAGAATATTGGCTTCTGATTTTCTTTTCTATTCAACAGTAAAATTCATCTAAACTTCACATTCAACGTCAATGTCATACTTTAGTTTAAAAGTTGTTGTTACATCTTAGAAACCAGAAAGCAATCCATTGCTGCAATTCCAGCAGTAAATAATTTATTGGTGTATCGGTAAGCAGACGATTTGGAAATTTATGATATGCTATTAGTATTAGTGAGATATTTCAACCAGAGTAAATATCAAGTTGATACTAATATTAAATCGATCTTTATTAGTATTAACTGCATAAAGAGCATTTATTTTACTTGTTATATGTAACTATTTCTATAAATACATACATAACTGGACTAACTTTTATCATATAAACCTAACTTATTTTTTTTAGCACTGGAAAAAAGAGTGCTTCAGAAAGGCTGTAATTTCATCACTTAACTTGCTAGTTCGTCCGACCGACGAGATCTACTTAAAAATGTTATACAAGAAAGGAAAGAAGTCGATAGCGGGAAAAGAAGGAAAAACCGCCTTGGAAAAGTAAATTTATCTTTTGGTGTTGGTAAAACTAGAGAGATAGAAGAAAAAAATAAGGTGATCTATCAGTTGCTTAAATCTGTACTGGAACTAAATCGAAAGAAAAGCAATCCAGGCCGCCAGGGAAAGGAAACTCGGAAAAAGCAAATCCTTTAGCAGTTAAGATGCTTCGAAAATGTTTATGCGAACTTATGTCGGTGGATGGATGTGAATAGAAAACAGCGCAATACAATTGTAGCTATAGGCGGGCTCCATTTGCATTAAATAGAAATCTTGCATTTAGATTAAAAGGTAGGGATATTATTGTCGCTACCGTTAAAGTGATGGTTGTACCTATAAAAACAACCTTAGCTGTCAAGTTATTTTTTAAACATACAATATTACATTTTGACAGCAACTGCATAGGATACGTAACAGTTACGGCTACCTACAAGATTATATCTCGTAATGTTTCAAACAAAAGTAAATGTTTTAGGAGGATTTATATGAAAATGTTAAAACTATTTACTCCGATGCACACGGCTGACTTATTAGTTTTAGTTTTAACATCATCCCAAATCTATTTAGAACAATTTCTGTTACCGTCACATTTGAGTAAGTAGTAGTAATTTGTTTCGATCAATATGTTTCACCCAGGTAGTATTCCGAACGGTTTTGAATACGAGACATTTACCGAACTTTCATGGAAGGGAAAATCTAATGAAATATAAGTTCGACTTTTTTATTCTTTATCTAAATCTACGGAAGATTTGGAAACACGGTTTTGTTTTATTTTCATTCTTCGCATCCGTTCCGCTGGGTTGGCACCTTATTTTATCATCTTCACTGTACATAACGCATTATTGCTATTCATAACTGAAAATAATGCAAGTTGTAGATAAGACTGTCATGGAAGATGAATCTATTGTATTTCTCCTAGACGAAACCAGCATTATGTGAAAAATGTAGAAACCCTACGACCGAAGCGGCGTTTACATTTTTCGTGCTTCTAGGTGTGGTTTCTGTCTTCATATATATTATGTATGTAGGTATGTACATATGTACATAGGTGTTTGATAATACAATAAATAAAATAGGGAAACAACATTTGCAAATGACAAACTGACTAATATTTTCACTTAATTCGTTTAATTAAGCAAAAATTTAGGTGAATTTGTTATTTGTTAGAAAGAATTTTCACCAAAACAAAACAAGGAAGTATGCTTCTGAAATTATATCTAACAATAAGATATTGAATAGTACTCTAAAATATATATTTTTTGAGCATCTGTTGACGTCTAGTCCCTTAATTGGAAAGTTCTTAGGTTTAGTCTTAAATGTGAACTTTCTATGATGTTTTTTTTTAATTTAGTCAAAACAATGCAACTAAAAGATTAGGAGTACCTAAGTGATTTTGGTAGTGATTATGGGAGTTATTAGTGAGTTATTAAAACTGACAATATTTCACTGCTTAATGTTCATTGTTACCTGAAAAGCGAGTGCTTCTTTTAAGTAACACTTTTATCACAGCTAGGGCCACCCCGTTGTTGGCGGAGGAGGTGGACATCCCCAAACGTCTTTTACATTAAAGAATTTCTTTTATCGATTTTTCATTCTCATTAAATAAAATAGTTTGGACATACTACCTAACAACGATGTTTGTTTAAGTTTGTTCCACACTTAATAAACGTGCAAAAAGCCAAGATTGTGTTGCAATACCGATTCAAAGTAAATGTTTTTCCCAGTGCATTAATTTTGTAGTAATTGCAAATATAAGTAAGAATCGTAATAACGATACAATAAACGAAGAGAGACATAGTGGATACACAAATAAAATAATTAAGATTAGGATTTCAAAAATGTAAAAATATACGGTGTGTTTGAATACAGGAAGTGGAATATAAGTTTTCTGGTCCACGAGCACTATTTAAATTATAAATATGTTTTAAATAATAGTTCGGTTTCCAAAATATTTAATTGAGCTAGTACTTCAGTAACTTCAAGTTTTGGTTTAAGAGTGCTACAAACATTAGCAACTGTATAGTTACAGTGGTAGCTCTATCCATTTCTATCAAATCCATGGCCTTTTTATAGTAAATACTCCTATCAAACTATTTACTTATTTTTATCTAGCGTTGTTAAAAATTAAACAAAAATTCATCTCGTAATAATTTTAATAGCTGCTGGAAAAAAATCAATTAATGATTTGATCTTTATTATGGAGTATTGTTAGTAGTTACCTCATATAGAGACGTGCATTTTTCTTTTCATAGAAGTAAAATGGTGATACATGCCCGTATGCAGTCTTCGTTCGCTTTGTACCGCGCTCGTCCAGGCCCGGCGAAAGAGACCTCATATTTTGGATTTACTTTTTCTAGCATTTCAGCTTGCGATTGCTGCTACTTCGTCTTTTTATTGCTGGGACAGCCTGTATAAGATTTTTCAAAAACTAGTGGTAATTTAAATAATTAATATTTTCGTTAATATTTATAATATTGTAACAATAATGCTAGTACCATGCCACATGGATAGTGAGCTCTATTTCTCATCTTTTCGTCGTAATAGCAACACACTCGTTTACAAACAAGTGCATGTTATAACATCGTATGTCTCATACATCGCTTTTTTCATGTTGGTAGAAAATTTATTTGAAAAAAAAACGGTGTTGTCTCTACAAATTCGCATTGGACTGGTTCATGACTATTGTGAATGTGGCTAAGGTTTTATGGCAGGCTTAAGACAATTTCGTGCATGGAATGGTTTAAAATTTTGCAATGTAGTTCCAGTGCTTTACATAACCTCATAGCCAAATGTGAGGTAACTGGTTCTGTGATGGGTAGAAAGAAATAAGAAAGGCAGGAAAATTGCGGAAGTTTTACAAGAAACTCAACACTTAGCACATGAAAACGAATATAACATGGAGTTGGTAATTTCTTAGAAGGCAACTTAAAATGCATTCATATAAGATGCAGGTTCTATTTGAACAAATACAAGCTGATAGAATAAAAGAAATAATTTGGCCTTACAGACAATAGCGAACATTCAAGTGAATCCACGGTTGCTTGATAAGGTTTTTTGGACTGATAATAATAATAATAAACGGCTCAGCTCAGAATTTCGGTTTATAGAATTGAAGAGAGGCTGCTGCTTGTTCAAGGAGAAAATTGCGGATACATTCAACACTTGCAGTAAATGTAATATTTTTAATAAACACCATTTCTGTTTATACAATCAGGTATTTTTAATTTTCAAATTACTATACCACTATTCGTCGATTATGTCACATGTTCTAGACTTAGATTTATTTAAATAAATTTTATAGTCTTCGGTACTAGTTAGTTACATCTAACAATAATTCAACAATAAGTATAATATATAACAATAATGATATAAAAATAATTCGAAATAGTTGGAGTTGGACTTTAGAGCACGGTGCTAATTCTCTTGCTTCTCTATTATGGTTGTTACAGGGAAGTTTAATAACTGAAACGGTGAATAATATATTATTAGATAAGGCCGTGGCACACTCGATTTTATAGCGTCGCTAGCATTATACATACCACCCGTAGCTTTAGCAAAGTGTGTGTCACGTACAGAATTTTCTTTGACGTTAGTTGTGCCATCTTAGCTTCAACCGATAAAAAAAGTTATTACTCCAATTACGGAAGTAGGGTTGGAAAGTATATGTATCAGCGTACGTCGTTTGCAAGTATTTGATTAACAATGAATTGCACTCTAAGGCAACTTTACTAGTTTAGTTATTGGGTATTTGTTTTTCTTAGTAATTCTTAGTATTTTTCCTTTTTTAATTGCAATTTTACAACCTTACGCTCAAATTTCGTTAGCTAACATTATTAGAAGAACGATCATAAAAGATGATAGAAAATAACACGAAATACGCTTTTGAATTTTGGATTGAAGTTTTTGTCTGTGAAAGCAGACTCATGCGATAACAATTAGTAAATAATTCTAGCTCGGATGTCGGTTCAAAATATCCAAATCTGTACATACATACAGGGTGCTCGGATACTTCTCTTACAAAAAATAAAAATCGTCATCAACCGAGCTAAGAAAACGAATGATGGAAAAAAAAATTTATAACATTTTTTAGAAACACTACCTGAGAGTCTGATGTTTTCAGGACCGCTCGACTGTTAAAGTAAATGTTCGAAGTTGCTACCGCCAACACGTATGCATAAGTGAGCGCGCCGCAACAATGAATCACGCACTAGTGGTAACACGTCCTGTTCACGAATTCGCGCAATAGATTCGTAAATATTATTTCTCAAGTCATCGATATTATTTACTTCTCTGTTGTAAACCAAGTTTTTCAAATGTCCCCAAAAAAAGAAATTTAATGGATTTAGGTCTGGAGAACGAGGTGGCCAAGCTACCGGTCCTCCACGACCAATCCAAAAATCACCGAAAGTGTTATCTAGATAATGCCGCACATCTCGTCTAAAGTGCGGCGGAGCCCCATCGTGCATAAAATACATTTGTTGGCGAATGTATAATGGCACATCTTCTAGAAGTGGTTGCAGCTCATTTACCAAAAAGTTTAGATAACTTTCCCCGTTCAAACGAGCCGGTAATAAGAAAGGGTCAATGATACAATTGTTTATTAGACCGCACCACAAATTTATGGAAAATCGTCGCTGATGGTCAGTACGATATATCGCATGAGGGTTTTCTATTGCCCACACATGTCTGTTGTGAATATTTAATATGCCTTGACGTGAAAAATTTGCTTCGTCCGCAAATAGAATTTTATCTAAAAAGTTGGGATTGTCCGCATTTTGGTCGACTAACCACTGACAAAAACGCAATCGATGAGGATAGTCGTCTTCCGAAAGATTATGCACACGCTGAAGATGAAAGGGGTGAAGTTGATTTTCTCTTAAAGTTTGCCACATGGTAGGCCGCGCTAAATTTACTGTACGCGCAATTTGCCTAGTGCTCACAGATGGATTATCTTCTATTATATTCAAAGTTTCCTCTTCTGCGTCTACATTCCTTTGATTACCAGCGCCACGTCCTTGCTGAAGTTTGACGCTTCCGGTATCTCGCAATCGTTGCACTACGTTTGTGAATGTGGTTGATGCTGGCAACTGGCGATTAGGAAATAAATTGGCGTATCGTCGACGAGCAGCTCTTGCGTTTTGTCTGCATTCTCCATATGTAAGAACCATATCACTTAACTCGTTGTTTGTATAATGATAAGGCATTTTCACAAAGGTTAAACAAAAGTCACACGACATTAAGTAATAAACTGAAAATACTCATAAATTCTTATACAAATACTTTTAACGTAACTATTAACTGTAAATTAAACGGCAAACGAATAAAAATACTGGCAAGGAAGCACAATGCATTAACCACTGCAAACCGATAGACTAATGATGTTGAAGTAGCAAGCGAGATCGAATAATCAACAGCTGTGCGTTTATAGGGATTAATGTGTAGCTCACCAGAAAGTCGAATTCATCAATGACCTACCTCAATAATATTGATTTCTTTTAGTGCTATCGTACTGCTGACGATCGCAATGGTGAGGATCAAAATGAATCAGCCTGTATACATACATATATATTTTCAAATTAAAGAAAATATGTTGGAATTTGTTTGAAAGGAATACCATAGATAGTATATATGCCGATTGGGTAACAGATAAAATTCAATTGGTTGTTATTCAATTAATACTATCACTTTGTTTCAGAAATTCGTTTTACTGGAAATTCACTTTCTAAAAGCCATCAAATCGACAGATTCTGTGAGGTGTAATAAATTCGTTTGTCAGCTTTTTTCTTTATTTCTTCTGGCTTTCTCTCCTTAACCGCTAACATTCATTATCTTTCGGTATACTAGAATACAAAAAATAGTGTGCGATTTTATTTTTTTTCACTTCTATTTATATTTTTATTAGTTAAGTACATGTAAATTTTCCACAATAATTGACGTTAATTGAATATACATATTATGCTGATATATCAGCTATTATAAAATACTCTCACTATAGGTCATGTAAGCTTTTATATGTACATACATACATATCTCAAGTAAACCGAAAGAATGAAGATGGATTGCATAACACACTTAAAATAAGACGTAAGCGTAATAAAAAATAGGCGAAGAACATTTACAAAGGGGATAGATTGCCCATAGACGTAAATCCATTAATCACCCACTAGTCTCGAGTATCCTTAACGGAAAATCTTCGTCTGTATACTCTGATAGGTTTTAAAAGTAATGAACAGTGTTAGCGCGCATTTTAAATTTATCATAGTAGTATAATTTGAATTGCAATTTTCACAAAATTAACTGTGGGTCTATCTTGTTGAATTGTGCTGCCGACATTTAGTTTATAGTTTAAAACTTACACGGAAACACAGGCCAGTGGTAGTGACCGATTTAGATAAAATTTGGTGGGTTTATAGACTGATGTATTGTACTCCCTAGCTGCTGAATCGCCCATTTTCGGCAGATAGGGCGCCCTATCGACGACACTACTCTATATATATGGTGCTCTTTTGCTTCAGAAGTTTTTTTGTCTCCAAGGAGTACCACATAGGATACCTATTGAAACAGACTAGATATTTAGGTACAAATCTATTAATTGCTGTGTGAACCACATTATAGAAACGGCCAAGGCATGTGTCTAGTTTACCGGATAATAAGTTTTGCCAATCTATAGAAGCGAAAGAATCATTTACATCATCGTATTGAACCCTCTTATAAGTTATATGTACTTCCAAAACTGACTGAGATCAATGGTAGGAGGATTACTAGTGTTAATAAAGAACCGTAGACATGGATGATGAGAATCAGGAGTTACAAGGAGGAAGTCCTCGACTTGTACCTTGGTACTTGCGTTGGCAACTAAAACCAGATCGAGCATAACATTGTTAATATTAGTATTATAATTGCACTGCAAAAGTCCGTTAAAATGTAAACTGTCACAAACAAAACACTCAAGGGGTTCCCACTATGTTTACCATCCACAATGCACCAGTTGATGCCAGAAAGATTGAAGTCACCTACAATGTATATTGCCGCATTTGGGTAGTGAGTAGTTAAAAAGTCGATATTGTGAAGAACAACACCATACTCTTGCAAATTCGATGATGGTGGCATATGTATAAATCGCCGCGACAATGGCTACGTGCTCGTTACCGGCTAGTATAACGCAAATCATTTCAGCATCGGTATTCCACCATCGCCAAATAGCTCAGAATTTGCAATATTTTGATGCAGCCATGTTTCAGACAAAATAACTATATCGAAATTTTCAGCAGAACAATTGTTGTAGAATTCATTAGTTTTAGTGCGTAAACCACGTACATTTTGATAGAATACATTTAGATTAGTCGTGTTCGAAGTTCTCAGTTTTTTGCATTCACTATTTGAGGAACGCCTTTTATATATTTAATTGTTTTGTTCTCACCCGCTTGGTTCAGGTCCCGTAGTTTAGCTCGTAAATCTCTTAGGTGTTTCTGATGCATAGGGGTGAGATCTGACTGTATTTTTAGATTTCCGGAAATTCTTTTCTTATTTTTGAAAATGGCAGAGCATCAACTTTGATATAATGTAACACACAATGAAAAATAAATTACATTAATGTGGCATGCTTGTTTGTATGTGAGCCTTTGTGATTATTTTATTAATTTAATTAATTAATTTTATTATTATTGGGCCCCGGCCTGTTGGGCAATAATGTTTATTATTATTATTATTATTATTATTATTATTATTATTATTATTATTATTATTTTTATTATTATTATTATTATTATTATTATTATTATTATTATTATTATTATTATTATTATCTAACCAGCATATCGGACCAGTATCCTGCTTCGTTCATCAGTATAATATTTTTGTTATGTAATAATACCTTTTTTTACTAATTACAACAGGT
This sequence comes from Popillia japonica, assembly GCA_004785975.1. Taxonomy (NCBI): domain Eukaryota; kingdom Metazoa; phylum Arthropoda; class Insecta; order Coleoptera; family Scarabaeidae; genus Popillia; species Popillia japonica. Next base: position 15,428 of record SMLS01052638.1, read on the forward strand.
TAGGTTTTCACTAGAAGTGTCAAAACATAGCACATTGTGAGTCGCGTTCGTTCAATGTTGATGTCAATGCGGCGTTGCCAAGCGTTGCTACTGCATCTGCTCGGCGTTTTAGGTGGTGATTGGTATTATATTACAATGACTTAGTATGGTTCTCTGACAATATATATATATAATCCGTTCCCTTTTCTACCTTTCGGTGTGTTCTCTGACAATATACAAAGATAAAATAAAAGGAATCGGTATCCCTTGTTTATTTCAACAAACAATTACACAAACAAAATTTTACTATATGTATTATTCTCGTTAATAGGAATGACTTGACTTGTAAAGAGCATTCATATACATACATATGTAGAGTCTGATAGAGTTTAATATTTTAAGAACCTGAACTTCTTATTGCATTTGTTTACTCCGTCGATATACGGAGCCATGTCATTTTACAACGAATAAAAACTTGAAATTTGGTCCGCATGTGTAGCTTGATATACACTTTCAGAATAGTTATAAAAAAATTAGGGTTGTTATTTAAAAAAATTGTCAATGACGTCATATGTCAAATTTGGGACACGCTGTATAAACTTTTCTCAGATGAAAACGTGGGCAATTTAAAATACTAATCGACGTATCCGAGCATATTTCCGGAAAACAGACTTCGCTTTACTGAATTTATTCCAGATTACAGGCTCACACTGTATACAACATTTTTATTACAATAAGTACCTTTTCAGAGTTCCCACTTGTCCACCTCCACACCAACGTTGAGAGTACTCACAATTATCTTTTGTCTCCTATCAATTCCAGGTGCAGGGTGCATAAAGTATTTGCGTCTCGTCATTGTCATTAAATGTCATGCGTCTCTTTTCACAGCTATATTGAAATGAAATTGCACAATGCTAGTGTCTGAAAATATATGGCTGCGTGAGCTTTAACAAATGCTAGAAACAAGATCTGATCAGATAGAATTTGAGTTTTCATTAGTTAGGACCCCTGTCAGCGGCTGTAATTGGGTACTTTTAATTCCAATAGAAGCAGGCTTTCACTGCAACATATGTAATTTATTGCATTCATAATACAGTTTCTCTGGCTAAAATTGCGAATGTAATTTCATATTACTGCAAATGACACTCAAGCGATATGTATGTATGACGTATCTTATACGATCAATACATTGAATATATGCATTCGCAAAGTTGTCGGTGATAGCGTTAATTTACATATTCTAATTATGATCGATTTGCATTTTACGGTAGAAGCTTAACTAACAGCAAGAACTTAACTTTTCGCAAGTTTCTTGAATATGCACTTGCATTTTACATGATTACAAAGCAATTGTTTTTAACTATATCATGCGGAAACTTCGTATCTATATATTATTTTATACTTTCTTATTCATATTATTAATGTACAGTTTAATCTTTTTCAAACTTAAATATGCGGAAAATTTTCAAGTCTTTCAGACCAGTATACACTGCTGGAGATAATTGAATAGTTCAACCTGCGTAATCTGAACGCGTGAAGATACACTCATAAAATTTGTGGAACATCAAGGTTTCCTATAGGCGAGTCTATGCAGCGAGTTTAGATTTCTGCTATCGCCGCACTTTTTACTGAGCGGCTCCAATAAGTAGAAAATGCCGTCC
>SMLS01052653.1:0-46071 GCA_004785975.1 Popillia japonica
GGGGGGAATTCGGATAGGTGGAATTCGAGCGGATCCAGGAACGGTGCTCCGCTCACCGGGAGCAGTTTCTCTAACAATTCCAACATGATGAATATGGGACCGTCGTGCCCGCCGCCGCCCGGGATCAACAACTACGTGACTGACAGATACGATTATAAAGGAGGAATGAGCTACATAAGGAAATAATCATTTTTAACTTTATAGAAATTTAATAGATTTTGTTTTTATCAAATTTTCCCCCACCTTCCTTTATTTTGGTAGGATTGTAGCGATCGTGTAAGATTATTAAGTAAAAAAATAAATTTGTGGTTATGTAAGTTGTCTTTGTATGATCTAATCGGATCTCTTTATTTAGTTGACTTGGAGATTTTTCTTTTGTATTCACTGTATAACAGATACGACGTTGTACTGTCCTCAGAAAATATATTTCTAATTAGTATATTTTTGGATTTTTTTTAGCATCCTTTTATGAAAACGAAAGATTTAGGTTAAATTTTCAAACTTTTTATATATTTTTTTATCAACAGCGTATAAATATTCAATAATATAAAAAAAATAACAAAATTTTACGACAAAACTCAATAATTGTAATCATCCCCATCTGAGACAGCAACATTCTGTTTAGTACCGTCATCGCCGCCTCCTCCTCCTCCCTGATGTCCCCCTTGTGAATATCCCAAAGCAGCAGCAGACGATGCGGCTTCCGCAGCGTTCGACTGCGCTAATTGCGCTGCGGCTTGCGCTTTTTGTGCGGCGGCTTGGGTGGCATCAAAATCGATGCGAGCGCCGTGAAGTTGTTCCAATAAGGCGTCCAATCTTTGTTTAGCGGTCCCGACCATGGCGACTTGCGCTGCCAATTCCCCAGCAGCTTCGGATTGGGCTTGGTTGGCGTGATCGGAGGTGGCTTGAGCTGCGTTTACGGCCGATGTTAGGATGTTGACGTGTTGTCTAGCTTGAATGGCGGTTTGTTCGGCTGCGGAAGCGGCGCGCTGCGCTTGTTGGAGTTGTTGTTGCTCGCCTTGTAATGCGACTTTAGCATCGCGATATTGCTGCTCTAAACCTTGCAGGAGGACCTGTTTACCCGCGAGGGCGGCTTGTGCGGTCGCAGCAGCCTAGCATCGTGATTAATTGGTTCAGATCTGTATTGATAAAATAATTTAATCTACTTACACCGGCGGCAGCTTGGGCTAAAGTGTTTTTAGCCATGAAGGCTGCTTGATGGGCTGCTACCAGTTGGTTTTGCACGGCGTTGTGCGCTTGTTCCGCTGAGCCTTGCGCAATATTCCTTAAACCGCTGCCCGCGCTGTAGCCTTGTTTTATCCCGTTATGACCGCCAGCGTTCGAGTTGTCCTGGTGATTATTAGATTCTGATCCTTGGTAGTCGCTGTCTTGCCATTTCGATGGGTGCGAAAATGCTAGAGCTAAATGATTAGCGGAGGATTAGTGGAGATCTCCCCAGAACAGAAACGAGTGATAAACTTACTAGCACAAGCTGCAAAAATTATTAGGGGATACATCGGAATGCAATTTAGATAAAATTTGCTTCGATACTGACACAAACCGTCCAATATCGCCATATTTATAACATAAATTCTGCTGTTTGGAATATGGAGACAAGCAAGTGGGGAGATTCGATAAAAAGTGCTCCAGAATCAGACGGATATGTACAAAAACATTCCAAATTAAAAAGTGTGACCAATCTCTGCTAGAAATTCTGTATCAAGCGATTCGAGACCAGCCATAATATAATTTTTTCGTCCATTCACGATATTGTCGCTTTACGTAAGTCAGAAATGTGTAACGCAAACGTACAATTATTTTATTGTGGTGTAATAAATAGTTCCTATTTCGCACGATAATAGACGGAACGACCTTTCAAAATATCGCTCTTTTTCAATATGAGGTGACATTCTCGCCTTGCAGTATTCAAGGATCGTTTGCATAATTCGCTAAAACTATTACCGAATCTGAGTTAGTTACACATATCATTAGCGTCATACAAATTCGATCCCAACGCCGACCCCTGCGGGACGGTAGATATAAATTTGTCAATTTTAATTTTAAAGCATAATTTCCAAATAATGACGCTTCCGTTAAAAGCTATTTAAAAAAGTCTAATTAAAGGGATGCGTATGCGTAAATATATTCGCGAATGGATTTTTTTCGGGAGGGGGGATATAGGAGCAGTATGGCGGTATCTGTCGTAGAACGATGAAACTTCTACGTAGCAGGACGTAGCCGTAATCAGCTGCAATGGTTGGAAGAGCGCAAACTCGTTCGATGCATCGTTAGGCAGGTTTTGCTCGCGTAATAGTTGGTAATAGTGACAGCAAAGTAGTGGTTAGGTGAAGTGTTTTGCGGGGTATGACATAACGGGCGACTCATTTACCCAGTGAGACTTTACTAATGGGTGAATTTAGTTTAAGTAACAACACTAACATTGGTTTGAGTGCTGTAGATATCTCAGTGAATCCTACGAAGAATAATCCGAATACTATATTCTACACCACACCTACGTCCCCGACTGACACGAGTGTTCACCAGGCGCAATCTCGTTCAGCAATGCAAGATGAACTCGTTGACAAAACAGCTGTCAGCGGGGCAAATACAGATGAAGTGGGAGTGACCACCATCGATAAGCCCTCAGAATGCGATTCCAATTCGAATACGGCCGATTTATCGGATAAATTGAACGAACAGGTGGCCCAGAATACGAAAGCTGGAACTGGTCTTCAACTGTTCCATACCAGCGAGCCTAACACTCCTTCTGGCAATCTGTGGTCGACGGCGATAGAGGATGGGTACATACCAAATCTGCCGAATGTTAACGGCGGAATGGCCTTTCAGAATTTCCCGTCACCTACGCAGCCCCAATTATTTGGGAACAGCGTTAACCAGAACCAGGGACGTCGTGCCATAACGGCCACACACAACTTCCCGCATAACGTTGGAAGGCAACAGCCGAGTCACCCCTTGTACAAAAGCTACGGCCCGTGGACGAGCGTCAGCCAAAGTTGGTCAGGGAGTTCGGCATGGAACCGCGGGAGAAGTGTCCCAAATCTGACGCCGCTTCAACAAATGGGGGTCGCCAGCCGCAAACCAAGTCCGACGTTTAACCACCAACAAGTTATATCGCCGGTGAAGTTCCGAAGAAGCACCTCATATCCTGGAAAAGGACACTTTCCACAACCACCGACTTTGGAGATCACCAACATGGACGAAGCTAGGGAACTCCTTTCCTACCAGGTAATGTGTGTATTCGGGTAACCCTTGCACACTACCCCCAAGATTCGCATCACAAACTGAATGTTTATGCCCATTGCTGCTCCTGACGCTGTTACTACAGATGCTGCTTGTTGTATTTTTTTAGAATAGTCTCTGTTCTATCTGTGATATTTATTTATATACATAAATATATATTAAATATACATAATATTAATAAACTGTTAATGATTATGTTTTGTGTTATGTTTTTCTTTGCACATTGCATACATCCACCACATTACATATTACATTACATTACATTTGCGTTACATTCATGCGAACAAACTAAATCCTAATTTTGCAAGGAAAAGTTACATAATTATGAAAATCTAGGTCATCTTAGGTAGGTAAAAAAAGAAAAACATTTCTCTTTGTAATATTGATTTCGTTGTATTAACGTGGTTGTGACCTATTTTATATTATCGTCATCGTACTTGTTATATCAATCTAACTAATTCGTGTTTCTCTCCAATCTTTAGTTAACGACGAAATTCTATATTGCGACCTACACACACTTCAAATTCATCCATTATCAATTCAATTAATATGTCTCTAATTTGCACGCATTCATTATGATATATCCACATAGCTTTCTTTTTTCTGTTTCTCCGTTGTAGTAAAATAAAATGAGCTAGCAGGTGAGGCAGCATAAAGCTAAAAATAGATTGTATTCATGGCGGACACTATCTATATATAAATAAGCACTACGTCGCAAATATTCAGCACTTTATATTAAAATCTACCAGTTTCCTCTTTGGATAATAAAAAAATTCTGATTATAAGAAAATTTTAGCACTCATACACATACACACGCATAAATCACTCATAAACATACATTGCAAACATATCAAATCCATGTTGTGTAGTTAAATGTGAGTTAATATGTCGTTTTTTTGTGTTTCGTTAATATTCCACTAATTCTTATTCGTTAATGTTTTGGCTTCGCTTTTATCCTGTAGTATTTATAGTCTAGCTTTTTATTATTAACTATTAAATGTAATATGTATAACAATAATTGACGAAAATGTAAGGAAGCTTACCTTTTCGTCAATGAAAACGACGCCCTTTTCGACATTTTCGAGTTTGGGACGAAAATATCGAAAATCGTTTTGGACAAATCCTCAGCAAAGCAAAATTGTCAAATCAAGCCTGATTTAATCCTGACACCATAACAGTTTCTTTTTTTATTTTTTTTAAAGGATCGTTGTGGTGTTGTTAATGGGAATGGAAATAGTCCTTTGGACACAATGAGGGGTTTAGAGCACTACCTGAATGATTTCATGCGACAACCCACAGATTCTACAGAGCTGAAAGGTACGTATTCCATTTTTTCCCCCATCTAAAATTTCAACCTTCTATCGTGTATATTTTCGAAATTCCAAATTTTGAATGTTATTTCCGGTTATTCTACATTTGTTCTATATTGTTCTAAATTTCAGCAAATTTGCAATTTAGTTAGTCGTTCTATATTTGTTCTATATTTTTTCAAAATGTTAGTCTTGTCTCATGAATACTTTGTGAACAACAAAATATCGCCAACCTCCAATTTCCGAAAATTCGAAATTTTAATATGTTTATTGCGACTTATTCTATTATTGTTCTATATTGTTCTAAAATTTCAACCTTCTATCGTGTATATTTAGTGAAATTATAGTGGAAATCGCCAGCCTCTCTTTTCGAAATTCCAAATTTTGAATGTTATTTCAGATTATTCTATATTTGTTCTATATTGTTCCAAAATTTCAGCAAATTTGCAATTTTCAGCAAAACAACAAACTTCATCGGAGTATAATTAGTCGTTCTATATTTGTTCTGCATTTCTTCAAAATGTCAGTCTTCTCTCATGAATACTTTGTGAAATAATTGCGAACAACAAAATATCGCCAACCTCCTATTTCCGAAATTCGAAATTTTAAAATGTTTATTGCGAATTATTCTATAATTGTTCTATATTGTTCTAAAATAAAATTTCGACCTTCTATCGTGTATATTTAGTGAAATAATAGTGGAAATCGCCAGCCTCTCTTTTCGAAATTCCAAATTTTGAATGTTATTTGAGGTTATTCTATTTTTGTTCTATATTGTTCTAAAATTTCAACAAATTTGCAATTTTCAGCAAAAAAACAAACTTCATCGGAGTATAGTTAGTCGTTCTATATTTGTTCTACATTTCTTCAAAATGTCAGTCTTCTTTCATGAATGCTTTGTGAAATAATTGCGAACAACAAAATATCCCCAATCTCCTATTTCCAAAATTCCAAATTTTGAATGTTATTTCAGGTTATTCTATATTTGTTCTATATTATTCTAAAATTTCAGCAAATTTGCAATTTTCAGCAAAAAAACAAACTTATCGTAGTAGTTAGTTGTTCTATATTTGTTCTATTTTTTCAAAATGTCAGTTTTCTCTCATGAATACTTTGTGCAATAATTGCGAACAACAAAATATCGCCAACCTCCTATTTCTGAAATTCGACATTTTAAAATATTTATTGCCAATTATTCTATAATTGTTCTAAAATTTCAGCTTGCCATCGTGTATGTATAGGTACTCCCTGAGATAATTGAAGAAAACTAAAGGAGGTGGTGGTTTTGAAAGTTGTTCTGCTGACTTGAATTAGGCATTTTTAAAACTGTTCCATATTTATTCTATATCGTTTCGTAAAATTTCAGGCTTCCATCATGTATGTTTCGTAAAATAATTGTGAAAACCAAAATATCGCCAACCTCCCTCTTCGAAATTCAAAATTTTGAAAATTATTTCGGCTTGTTCTATAATTGTTCTATATTTTTCCAAAGGTTCAGCCTTCTTTTACACTTCGTGAAAAAAACTACACCTATTAAACTTCATTTGCGTGAAGGTAGCCACCCCATTATACGGGAAATCGAAATTTTGACAGTTATTACGGGTTGTTCTAAATTTGTTCTATCTAAAAATTCAGCCTTCTATCACCCATACTAATTGAGAAAAACCCCCTCATCTGTATTTAGACAATTTTAACAATTATTTCAGGTAGTTCTATATTTGTTCTATATCGATATAAAATGACCACAAATCAAATAATTGAATTTGTTTTCGGAAATTTTTGACTGTTAGAACTTGTTCTATATCTGTTCTAATTGTTCCAAAATTTCAGCCTTTCATTCTACATTTTCCGAGAAATAATTGAGACAAGCGAAGAGTGTCCAGTTTAATCAAAAATTTGATTTTCAAAAAAAAGTAGGGGGAAAATTGCTTCAAAGTTTCAGCCTGCAGAGTTGTTCTAAATTTGTTCTATATTGTACCAAAATTTCAGCCTTTTATCATGCATACTTCATAACAAAAAATGGGAAAAAACATCTCAATCTCTCCCCTTCCCATCGTCTCTTCTTGCAATATTTTTACAACTTATTCCAGGCGGTTCTATATCTGTTCTATATCGATACAAAATTTGAGCCCTCTGTCTCGTATACTTTCATTCAAATCTCGATTTTATTCGAGCGAAATCCTCCTTTTAAAAAAATATATGAACTTGTTAAAATTAGTTTCTCAGATGAAATCATCAAGCTAAGGTTTATTTTACGGCAAAACATTTATTTTTAGAATAATGAAAAGCTACATATATTCCAGACTTGACTTCGTTCGACTCATCCGTACACAATATCAAAATCGCACGTTATCTCCAATAATACGAAACGCGCATTAAAATAGTTAAACAAACTTATTTTTTTTCCAGGTGGTATTCATTTCATTGATGATTACTTTGTGAAATGTACTTATCACAATTAGATATCTCGAAACGCGTTTTATAACGAACTCAAGGTTGTAAATCGAATAGTGCAATGCGTTTGAATTTTGAAACAGCTCTATGTTGTAACGCATCCAATTCCATTTGATCGGCGTAGTAACAGGAAAATTTCTAATTGAAAATAAAACATAAATTCCCGATATTGCTGAGGCGTAAAAAGGGGCGAAAATATCCCACCCGATCCGAGGACACGCTCCCCGTCACCTGTCTAACTCAGATAATCAATACATCTTAACCTGTTATCTCAGATGTAATGCGATGATCAGATCATTATTTCTCTTGCGTAATTCTGTATGAGGCGGACAGCTAACGAAGCAAAAACTCGATTCGAAGAACAGCCCCCGTACAAACCTGGGGGTTGTTTGTCTCATTTTCCGTTGCCATACTGCTGACATAAATTGGAGGTAAAGGAAATCAGAGCCACCGACGGGAAAAAATCTTGAAATAGACAGGATGCTTGTTAGGCGAATGAATGAATGAAAACAGCAAAAAAAAACAGCTTTTTGTAGCTAGATGATTTTCTCAATAGAGATCTTGGATTGTATGGGTAGGGCAGTAACGCAAGTTGAAGTCGCAGATCGGTTTTGTCAGGATTTATTCCAAATGTTAGAGGAAAAACGGAATTTAGTCAAAATTCGAAATTATTCTATATTTGTTCTATGTCCTTCTAAAATTTCAGCAAAATTTTTTTAAGTTGTTCCAGGCAATGTTGTTTCAAGCTGCTATTCTATATTTGTTCTACATTATTCCAAAATTCTTCTATCAATCATCCCCTCCGTGTAAAATTTGAAATTTTTATAGTTGTACCGATTATGAAACTTCTACTACTTCGTGAAGTTTTTCTATGTATATTTTTGCTAAATTTCAGTCTTCTGTCATGTGTAGTTCGGGAAATAATTGGGAAATTTTGATTTTTTTAGGTTGTTCTATATTTATTCTATATTTCTCCAAAGTTTCAATCTTCGTCAAAAAAAAATGGGAACTACTACGCTTCATCTGCGTGAAGCTAGTTATGCAAATTTTGAACATTATTCCGGGTTATTCTATATTTATTCTATATTTTTTCCAAAGTTTCAGCCTTCTATTACACTTGGTGACAAAAAAATAGAACTACTAAACTTTATCTGCGAGAAGGTAGACACCCCATCCATGAAAGTTATTCTGGGTTGTTCTAAATTTGTTCTATATTTCTCTAAAGTTTCAGGCTTGTATTACACTTCGTCAAAAAAAATGGGAACTACTAAACTTCATTTGCGTGAGGCTAGATATCCAAATCTTGAAAATTATTCCGAGTTGTTCTATATTTATTCTATATTTCTTCCAAAGTTTCAGCCTTCTATTACACTTGGTGACAAAAAAAATAGAACTACTAAACTTCATCTGCGAGAAGCTAGATATCCAAATTTTGAAAATTATTCCGAGTTGTTCTATATTTATTCTATATATTTTCCGAAGTTTGGGCCTTCTATTACACTTGGTGGCAAAAAAATAGAACTACTAAACTTCATCTGCGAGAAGGTAGACACCCCATCCATTAAAGTTTTTCTAGGTTGTTCTAAATTTGTTCTATATTGTACCAAAATTTCAGCCTTGTATAATATCGTATAGCTCGTAGGGTCATAGAAAGAAACTCAACTGCACTTGCGTGAAGGTAGCCAGGCTCTGTTTTTGGAACTCGAAATTTTAAGTCGTTTCGGGTTGTTCTAAATTTGTTCTATATTGTATCAAAATGTTATTAGTCTTCTAGAATGCATACTTCATCAATAATTTGAGAAAAAAATAGCTATTCATCCTCTCATTTTTTTCGAAAATAGAACTTGTTCTATATATGTTCTAATTGTACCAAAAATGTCTTTTATTCTACGTTGTTTGAGAAATAATTGATCTAATCTAATTCAAGATTGCGTTAAATAAAAATCCTCTTAACAGACAATATAAATTTAATTCGAAACAAGATATTACCCTTGACAGATTAAAAAAAAGGAATAAGAAACACTGTCCTTTTTCGACAAAATTAATTGTTTTTCCGCGTTAAAACCCAAAGCAAATATTCACGAGCTAGCTATAGTGCAATATCGAAAGTAATTATTCCGTCTGGTGGTGCAGCGATAAATTAAATTTTGAAAGCTTTGTTAATTGGCTTGGAAGAAATTCAAAGCGACAAATATTTGACAAACCGAGACAGAATTTTAAATTCTTCTTTTAACCTGCCTGTTTGCCGTACACATAACTTTTGGGGGAGGCAGAGGACAGAACGCAGACACTTAACATAATCGTTTAGACGCTTCTCCGCAGGAGATATGTTATCGACATTTGTAATTGTAATAATGTGTATGTGTAACTGAGTATACGACATCACAAGTTTCAAGTTGACCTTGCAATATTATTCTATTTTCGTTTCTATTTATGTAACTTCTCCCTTGAACACGATTCGAAAGCAATTTATTATATCAATCTAGATTGCTTTCGTTACAAAATTTTGCCCCTCTTTTAAGCTATCGACGGGTTTTTAGTTAAATAAGATAATAAATCTTTCATTGCATTCTGCGGAATCATAACGCTCACCTTACTACAGAACGAAATTATAATTAAAATAAATCAACCTTGTACAGTGCGGTTACTACTAGTACAGTGCGTCTGCGTGTATGTATGTATATTATTTATTAAAATACATTGATGTTGGGTTGAGGCGCAATACTGCTGCGTTAAATTTCTTTATTTTTATAAATAAATATCTGCCAATTCTTTTGAGTCTAGATCAGCGTTTATGTACGTCGAAATAGTGCCCACCTATAACACTACGGTCGATTGGGCAATTCCATTATGCCCCATTTATTAGGTTTACAATTCAGTGAACTATTTAGTGCGAATTGTTTTACGGGTCAGCAGTATATTAATTATGAATAAAATTCGGAAAGCATTATTATAGAAGAGGGAAGCGAGACACCTCTGTATATAACGATTATGGACGATTAAATAAATTAATGTCGTCCTTGTGTTGTGTATCTGCTAACCTAATTCCTCTGTTTATAACGTTAGACTATACACACAAACGCTACGCGGTATTTGTTCGCATTAAAGGCCCAGATATGGAACGCCTTATTATTATTCGAGTTCCAAAGGAAACTAGACATCCTTCCGTATTGAAATATTAAATTGTACCCACCCCCCCGACTCCCCGTACACGAATTTGCGATTTAAACGAGTCTAATTATAAAAATGCGATAAAATAGAAGAAATATAGAATCGGTTATAAAACAGCTCTTATTAATTATTCGGTTATGGTCGTGTAAATCTATATCAGTTATTGTTTGCCTTTACAAACTATAACAACTGTTAAAGAAGGAATGTTACGTTTTATAAGTTAGTCAATAGAAACGCATGCGCATTATTTATTGATTATGATTACATAAAGCAATATTTTTTGAAACACGTGCTTCATGCAGTTTTGAAGCACTAAAGAAAGTGCCTTGGCATTATTATGCAACACCACCTAGAATCAATCTATTTTTTTTTATGTATATATAATAAAATAATCTTCATTCAGAGTTTTACAGGTGCACGTATAAGAACAAATATTTATTTGGATCGAATTTCTTGCATGGATACACGATTGTGTGCCCCCAAGTTAACGGGATATAACCGACTCGAACATGTGGCCTATATGTTCACGATTTAATCATTTACGAACCTACAAGTGTTATTCATACACTTTATCTAATCTAAAACCGACCAGGCTTGATAAATATAACCCATCCTTTTACTTTTAGCAAGTTAGATTGTATGTGTACCCTATTTAGACGATATAATTATTATTTAACCATAAAAAGCGGACGCTATACCGCAGCAAGCTAAGGCCCAAAAGTGGGCCAAATTTTAGTCGATCGCCTGTGGTGGTTGGAAATGATTTTAAGGCATTTTAAGGTATCAAAGATGGTTTAGAAACAACAGCCTCTATTTTTCAGAAAAAAAACTTGAACCTGGTCAGAAGACCTACCAACCCTTTCCACTACTGCGACGGTTTTACTTCCTATGATGGATATGGAATTTCTGATTGGTTCTGATCAAGGATGGTTATAAAATGTTGGGGACTTTTTGCCTTCAAGTGTCTTTTTGGCACAACAACCAAACAATCAAACAAAAAATGTGTAAAGAAAAACCACCACAGAAGCCGTTTTATAATAGCAAACACTGGATGATTGCTAGCCTAGGAAAGGAAATTGTTTGGAGTAGGTTATATGTATATGCGTTCAGAAAATTTCCAAAAGGGTCTGCCGCCTATGCAGTCTGATGATAGATGATGCCCAAACTTCAAAATCGACTCCACCACTTTCCTACGTTTACGGCATATTCCCCCAAGATTTTAGTGTTATTTAGAGCAATTTAATTAAACCATTTCCAACAGGCCTTAATTCGTGTAAATTCTTTACCAACCATTTATTATATCAATTGGTGAGTTTTTGCCATCAAGTGTCTTTTTGGCACAACAACCAAATAATCACAACAAAAAATGTGATTTTAGATGTAAGTCCTCAATATATCTTCAACTGTTGAGACCACAGAAGCCGTTTTTCCAGATGTCAAAGTGGAATTCAACACAAATTTAGAAGAACTACGACTTTAACGAAACATCTCTTAAATGTGTCGATACTTTCAGCCGAATTTAAGCAATTCTTCGGTAGATTTGATCAAAAGCAGGAAACAAAGAGAGGAAATATTCGAGGAATTTGGCTAAACACGTTTGAACAACGAAAGTTTTCTAACTCGTGTGTGTTGGCTTAATAGCAGATTTATTCTCTTATTTGGAGTGAAGAGGTCTTCATTAGCGACCACTCGCCTTCTGTGATGTTAGGAATTGATAAGATTTAAAATCTATAAAAGGGATCAAGAGAGAAGGCCCCATCTTCATGTTCTACATCCGCAAAGTTAGCGTCATAAATGATCAAAGTTTGCGCCAATTTTTCGCCCCCACCCCCTTCCTCTTCCACTATTATGTGGGGGGGCTAGGTGAAGGTCAATTTTTTGTTCTGATAAGAAATTCAGATTAAAACTTCAAAAATGTGACTAACTGATACAACTTCCAAACTATAACAGTTAGAATAGAATTAAGACTTTTTTGTTGAAGACTGTCATAGGCCAAAATTGGGCCAAATTTTTTCGATCACAGGTGACAGAAACACATGGGTGTCCCTCTAGGTGATTTAGAAGCAATGACTTCTATAGGAAACTATAAGAAAATCGATGCTATATCTCAGTAAGGTTGAAGCCAAAACTGGGCGAAATTTTATTCGATTACCGTTGCCTGAAATTGGCTGGGAGTTTTTGCCACTTGTTACGATCGTTGGGATCAAGAACATTTATAAAAATTTCCACTCTAACGACTTTAAATAGAGCAACCTCTGCAGACGCTTCATCCCCTCGAACTGGTGTTGTAGGTCCAATAAAAACACACAAAAATGGATAGCAAACACTTTGGATGATTGGCAGCCTAGGAAAGGAAATTGTTTGGAGTAGGTTATCTATGCGTTCAGAAAATCTAGTTTGCTTTGCAACGAAGATGTGTTTCACAAATTTCCAAAAAGGTCTGCCACATATGCAGTCTGATGATAGATGATGCCCAAACTTCAAAATCGACTCTACCTTCCTACGTTTACGGCATATTCGGCCAAGATTTTAGTGTTATTTAGAGCAATTTAATTAAACCATTTCCAACAGGCTTTAATTCGTGTAAATTCTTTATCAACCGTTTATTATATCAATTCCAGCGATAATTTTCTATGATTAAATAGCGCGATATCATAAACGTAAATGCGCCCAAACGTATTACGTTTCAGTATTGTTAACAGAAATATGATATAAATATAAAGAGTTTAATAATAAAGTTTATTCGTTACATCAGGCTGATTATATCATTCTGTGTAATAGAGCTTTTTTAAAAAAAGGTGTTAATAAAGCAAGAATGGGAGAAAAAGGTGTGACACTTTCACTTCTGGACAAAATTTAGAATTCGTGAAATATTTCTACAAATACGCTCTCTCGGCGTTGAAAATGCGATAAAATTTTTATATGGAATCTTGTTAAACTCGAACAGGTACCTCTCTGTTGAGACGGTTTAAAATTTATAATACGTATGTACGCATTTAAAAATAAACATCCATTCCGCTGTTGGATAGATAAAAACATCAGTTAGTTGGTCGCGTACGAATTATATTACATACGAAATTATTTACAAACGTATATATGGAGCGATAAGGTGATAAGACGTATGCAGATTGATATACTTAAAATGAAAATAAACATGTATTGTAGAACGGCGTACACAGATATCGTGTTCGACGCAGCCACGGCGTGTTTACAGCACAATTGTTCAATTTAACATCGATTAGATGTAATGTGTCCTCTAACAATTTTAATAATAATTTACTATAGCTATCGTTTAATGAATAATATTCGAATACTAACACGTTAATATATGCTCCTCAATAGAATACAATCGACTAAAAATCCTCTCCCTGATTAACATGGAGCAAATCATTCAAATTCGAATTCTTCCTCCTGCAATGCTTGGGGAACATTCCCCAAAAATCATTTGGAAATTCCTCCTAGAAAGAAATCTGTTTCAAGCTGCCACCATAGAGGCTGAAGTCTCAAACTTCAAACGATCTTATGGTCATTCGTGGCTATTATAACCCCCTTTCCCTCCTCCCCCCGCGCCCGTCATTGTATCGGTTGGTTTACATACCCTCTCCATCCTCTTCTTTCTTAATGAAGATCCATAATTTCTGTTCTTAATCATATATTTCCTACTTGTTTACCTCCATAGATGTTTCTCAGAATTTCCCCCCTCCAGACTTCTAGCATTTCTTACTTAACACCCAGACTTCGCTTGCGTACGTAACTGCCCTTAATTTGCTGATCGAAAACAATTTATATCTTCTGAACGCGTGACATTATTCTTTCTTCTATTTCTGTTCTAATTTCCAGTATCACCGTAAACGTTCTTCCCAAGTTTGTGAACGATTTCGCCTCCTCAAATGTATGTATAGACTTTTCCAATATTCGTTACTGCACTCAGATAATGCCCCTGTCTGTAATCTTTAATCTTCGTTCGTCCAGGTCATGAATTTTGCGTCCCAGTCTCTTGCCCCGTTCTTCTAATCTTTTCCCTACTTCTATTACCTCTTCCTTACTTCTCGTCACGATAACTAAGTTATCCGCGAAGGCTAGACAAGGTAGATTAGGCTGTATTTTCTAGAACCAACATCAGAGGTTTCTGCTGTAAACCCAATTGGGACACAATAACCAGGTTACTCCGCAGTGGGGCACAACCCACCAAGAGATTGGACGGAACGAAAAGGGAAGAAGGATTTGCACAATAGACACTAGTAAAAAAGCCCTAAGTCAGCAAAAATGATGCTACCTTTCAGCCAAATGGATCTCAGACTGAAATCCTGGATGAGAGATGGCTAAAAGCAACCATGTCACCCTTGAATCTAATCTAATCTAACCTAATCTCAACAAACAATAAATTCCTTCACATACCTTTCTAGACGAAACCACGGATTTAGCAGCAACGATCTCTTCAATACTCACCTAAAATAAATCAATAAATCTCCTCATAAAACCGGTTAGAATTTAAAAACAATTACCTGAATCTCTTCGTATACGTTCTCCGGCCAATCAGCGTTCGCTAAACTTCCAACCGTTGGTGCCTCCAAAGATGCTCCCACGAAATAGGGATTTTCGAATAGGATCTGCGGAAATGGTACCTGAAAATGAACGAGGGATCTTTCGGGGGCACTTATCACTCACTCCCGGTATTTAATCGCCTTCGAAAATGTACGAATTACCGGTGAAATTGCACGGAACGGAGCGTTACTTCAAATTGTAATTAAAAAGATGGCGGGCTATCTAACGTCAGGGAATTTGAAATCTTCGCTGTTAATTTCAGGTGTGTCTTCGAATTAATGATATTTATAATTTGTTTTTAATTATCGTCGATTAATATTTTAAATTAATATTAATTACTTATAATTAATAATATTAATTATGTGTTTTTATGTTTTAATATACAGGAATATACGGGGTGTAGAATGGGAATATCGTATCTACGAGGGTGGTTCATATAAAAATTAACATTATTATTTTTATTGTACATCAAAACGATTTAATACATATTTTAGAGGTGGATGGTAGAAATTTGAAACGTAGTGCTATGTATGTAAGAAATACTGAAAGAGCCGGAGACGGTGAAACTACATATCTGACTAGAATATTTATAAACCTCAACCTCGGCCAAGTCTATATTTATAATACGAACAAATAACCAAGTGACGTTTTATAAAGTCAATGCCTTTTAGTACTCTTATAATATAACAAGTTCCTCTCATCTCTTTAAATCGATAGCGGCTTCTGCATGTGTCTATGGCTCGCAACTAGCTGGTAGTGTTCTGCGGGCAACCCCGTGGACCAGTGAGACGAAACGTGGAGATTTGCAGGAGTCGTACTAATAGTGCAGCATTGCAAATAAAGTTACGTCATAAGCGCAGGTTTATCCATGCGCAGGATGGATATGCTGTATGTACTGCCACAGGTACACGGCGGATTTTCTTGAATGCGCAGTGCCTTCCCATTTAGGAGGAGGCAATTCAGACAGTTTAGTTTGTGTCCGTCAACGATCGAGTGAAGGTGGTACTCCACTTGTGCATGGTCGCGCGTTGCGTGTGCGCGACTTGATATGTTTCGGGCATATGGTACGTCACCCGTAGAAACGAATCCTGCCGAAGTGCCAACAACATGGGCAATCGCGAAATTCAACACAATCACCAAAGGTTGGAAATACACCCTTGTTATGAGATGCCTCTAAGTAGATTTCGTTCACATTCTTGGCGATTTTCTAGTGAAAGTTGATTTTAATTTAAGTCAATAAGAGTTATACAATATGTGGTACACGTGCCTTTTAAAAACAAACAGAATCCGACATTTGTTTTCATTTTTTTTTTAATTGAATTATTATTATAATTCTTTTTTTTTTTAAGTGTAATGTGATGTAAGAGGAGGAATGAAAGGATAAATAAACCTAATTTATTCATTTTTTTTAGTCTTAATTAATTAATTCGACACACATTTATATAGATACAGAATGTATCAGTCTCAATTTGTTATAAACTAACTACTTCCGGTTTTTAACTTCCCGTATGCTGCTCTATATAGTACTAGGAGCGTTTATAGCGTGCACAAGGGGCATTGTCCGTGATATTCTTGCGTATATATACACACATACATTCGGTGTGCTGAATTTTGGATTTGACATTCCTCAAGCATGCGTCGTGGTTATCTTATAGGATCGATATTAACAATGAATGCTTTCAAAATCGACACCCACCCCCTAGTGAGGGGGGCATCCTAGTATCCTAAAAGGATAGGGGCAATCTTTTTATTGCGACCCCATTTTACCCCTTTAAAATTTTAGAAATTAAAATAAAAAAAACAATGCGAATCGATTTTGATGATGGTTTCGGGAGAATACCCAATCACGCGTTGTGGATTGAGACAAGCATGTGCATGGATATATCTATATATAAGGCACACCCCCCGTACAGCTGGTTTAACATATGTTTTTCGTGTTGATACACTTATATTAATGCACGTTGGTTTTTAATTCTAATTGAATTGAAATATTTATGGCGAGTTCCTTTTTAAGCGGCGCAAACAAATATTGTGTTGACAAGTAATAAAAATCGTTTGGATCATTAACATTGTTTAGATATAGCACTATGGTAACAAATATTTGTTCCTCTCTCCACCCCCCCCGGCGCTCCTCCCATGCCGGCCGCGCAAATTATTATAGCAAAATCAATGTAAAAATAGACTAAATAACTTTTACCAAGTATGCAACCTATGCAATTTGCGGAGTAATTGCGTCAATACATAATGCACACACATCATCTTTATTGTAATTAACGTTTCCCACAAGAGATACAGCTTTTATCGAATTAATATCATTGTATGCATGTATAGTTACAGAACTCTAATATTGTTAAGTCGTCTCGGTTTAAAAAGAAGACTTATTTCTGGTCAGGGTCAAATGTGTTACATTAGCAAGTCTCTCCACTGGTGTAACATTAATTAAATGTTGCTGTAAAAACAATACTTCATTAAAATGTATGCGCATAATATCGCTTATAGCGGACTCTCTGAATTAATTCCATGTATTTTTATTACTTTCGTTTCGAATTTCGCGCCTCTAATTCGAATTTTCGAAATGGCGAATTGGCGAATCAAAACGTACCGAAAATAGAATCAAATTTCTGTTTCGTTGACAGTTATTAACTATCATAGTATGGTTAGCTTGACCTGAAACAATGGATAAGCCAGGTTAGGCTATTTAAAACTGAATTGTTATTAATTTATTAAAACTAATTTGTAATTAAAATGTCCTAAAAACAATTTCTGTTGCAGGTTTTATAAATTGCAACACTAATGCATATCCTCCCTTATCACAATTACACGGTAAGTTGATTTACATTCTTTTTTATCATCAATTGCTTAATACCATTAGACAGACTACTGAGTTACTTTTTCATTCGTCGTTTTGGTGATTAACTGCGATTTCAGAATGCGAAATTCGATTGTAGAAAGCGAACTTGCTAGCCGATTACGTAAAGCGAATTTCGTAATAATTATGTTACGTTTCGGTAAACTTATACGCGATATACAGGGTGTTCAATTCCATATTCGATACGATATTACATCAGAAAACGTTTGCACATCTCATTATCACACCTCTCAAGGTTAATAGAAACCTGTGCAGCCGACATTTCAGATAACCCAGCTAAGAATCGTATTTATTTGCTAAATTGTTATCGAATATCGACGGTATTACGCTACTATATAGTGAGCTTCTTGTATCATGTGTGCGAGGGGTCATTGCTCTTAGGACACGTGCCTTGAAATTGGGGTAGTTTCGGGGTATCGAGCGCGCACGCGTTACCATCCTCTATCGACTGCTGCAAATTTGATATTCAATCTATTTTCCATTTCTTTCTTCCCGTCTCGTAGGAATGCTTAATTAAAATATTTTATTAATTTATTTCTTTCGGATAATCTTGCAGGCAAGTCGCCCTACTTTTCTGCATTAGACGACCAAGCTGGTCCTGTCCTGCTCGAGGAGCCTGGTCATTTAGTTGATACTTCTTTAGGGGCCCAGCCTCTTAGTTCTCCTTCTAGATCTTCCCCTCATTCGCAAGGCTCAGAGGGCGGTGAGAGATTTTCCCGCAAGGTTTTCGTCGGCGGCTTACCCCCGGATATCGATGAAGATGAGATCACAAACAGTTTTCGCCGTTTCGGGCCTCTAGTCGTTGATTGGCCTCACAAAGCCGAGAGCAAGTCTTATTTTCCGCCAAAGGGATATGCGTTCTTGTTATTTCAGGTAGGTGTTATCGGTTGCTTCCGCGAATTTAAACTGTAACTAAGGAGTTTGGGTTTGCAGGATGAGAATTCTGTACAAAGTCTGATAGATGCATGTATTACCGATGATGACAAGTTGTACCTGTGTGTTTCGTCACCCACCATCAAAGACAAGCCAGTTCAGATTAGGCCATGGCGGTTGTCTGATGCTGATTTCGTTTTGGATGCTTCAATGCCCTTGGATCCTAGGAAAACGGTGTTCGTCGGTGGGGTGCCACGTCCGCTAAAAGCAGGTAATTCGATTTAAGGCATTTTTAGAAAGGTGAGGGGTCTAATTTCTGCCTTGATTGGTTAATATAGTGGAGTTGGCTATGATTATGGACCGTTTATATGGAGGTGTTTGCTATGCTGGCATAGACACAGATCCAGAACTGAAATATCCGAAAGGGGCTGGTAGAGTGGCGTTCAGTAATCAGCAGAGTTACATAGCCGCGATCAGCGCAAGATTCGTGCAGTTGCAGCACGGCGACATCGACAAGCGGGTGGAGGTGAAACCATACGTATTAGACGACCAAATGTGCGACGAATGCCAAGGACAGCGTTGCGGTGGGAAGTTCGCCCCGTTCTTTTGCGCTAATGTGACTTGTCTACAGGTAAACAGTTCAAATTTTTGGATAAATTCGGAATTAACTAACCACGTCTTGTATTCCAGTACTACTGCGAACATTGTTGGGCAACAATTCATTCGAGACCAGGTCGGGAGTTCCACAAACCGTTAGTAAAGGAAGGTGCGGATAGACCAAGAGCTGTACCATTTCGCTGGTGTTAACGCTGGAGCGCTTAGTGCAGCAACCGCCTGATCTAGCATATTACCACCGGTGGTTTTGCTGTCTATTACATAGGCATAATTATCTAGTAGCAATTATACATATTTAAAATATATAAATATATGTAATCAGTTATCTTTCCTCGCGATCGATACGTGACTAAGGCGATGACAAATCGATATACATCCAAAAAATTTTAACCGTTAACAAACAGGGAAGGGGGAAGAACAACGAAAATCCGGCTAATCTTAGAGAAGGCGTGGGGAGGGGTGGGGGCGCAATTTGGATGTATATTAATTGTCGTCTTGGCTACTAGATATCGCTCGTCGGAGCTCTAATCGATGTGAAGTGTCTCCTCTTTGGCCGCACGGAACCGACAGAACACCACGGAACACTCCAAGTAAGCCAACACGGGCACACGTGGGCACGTGGTGGGCATATCGGACAGATGGGCACTGCACAAGCCGCGTTCTAACTCGAAACGAAACCGCGGTACAGTCAGCAACTTTCAGGGTATTGTAAATACTAGTCTAATTTACGAGCCGCTGCAGGCCAGAGGAGCATTTATTGGCGGCAGACAAAAAAAAAGTAAATTTAAAGAATAAAAAAAACAAAGAATAATCACTTAGCCCCAAGTACCTGACCGGCCCGCCCCACTAACTACAGCCGCTTCCTTCAGCTTGTGTCCGCACGTAATTCCTCCTTTTTACCCTTTACCTTATTATTTAATGTGTGATACTATAGACGTCTTAAATGTATTTAAAAAAAAAGGTAAAAAACTAAAAATTGCACGGATATGTATAGTATATTATATATAATAGTATCAGCTATTCTAAGACTTGTATTTTTTAAATTTGAATTTTTATACTAAACTGTTATAAATGGTGATTAGTAAAAGTTTGATGTGTGCAATAAAAGGGCGCTGTGTTCAGCCAGGCTCAGTGCCGTAGAATTTTATCTTAATAACCGTAATATGAAAAATAAATAAATTAAAAAAAAAGTAAAAAATCGATAAAGATCGATTTCCACGAATGTGTAGCGTAATTTTTATTACAAAAATGAAAACCGGTATAATGGGCGAATAACGGCCGCGAAAACCACGTCTGAAAGCGTTTATGCGAACCATCTACAACATGGTACAAATATGTAATATGATTTGTAAAGATATACACTGTTTTTCTACTGTTTGTATATTTGCTCGCCACCCCCTGAAGATAAAAGGGATTTGACGAGCCAGACTCGAGATGGAGACAATTTGTATCATAAATTCTGTAGGGTGACGTCATTTTTATCTAACAATTATATAATAACTTTTTTCTTTTTGATTTTTCGAGATTTAAAAGTGTGTGCAGATAGTTTTTTTTTGATTTTTTTTCTAAAATAGGAAAAAATAATAAACTGGTCTGGTTTTTCTTTTTCATATTAAAAAAAATAATAATATAATTATAAGCTATTGTATTTATTGGACAAATTTTTCAAGTTGTATATTTTTTACTTTTTATAAAAAATCCTTTGATCTATAAGCTTTTTTAGTTCTTATTATATTTGTATGTGGATATATTGGCAGCGGCGAATTTGGCCGTGCTGCTATAGTTACCAATTAGTGCAATATCGGGTCTTGGCCCAGCTTAGAAATAGTCAAATTGTTTCTGCCCTTTTTAGATTCTCTAACTCTTAATTGTTTCGATGCAGACAGATGCCATCTTCGAACTCTAGCATTTAGATCAACTATGGTTACCAATTGATAGTGATGTTATATTTTCGTTCTATTTCCTTTTACTTCCGTGTATTCGATTAACCCAGCTGAGATGATTTAATTTATTATTAACATAAACAGTACTAATTAATCTAACGATGTATTATAATATCGAACGTACACTAAGAATAATAATAAAAATAAAAAAAACCGTTAAGGGTGCGTCCACACGACAGAGCAAACAAGACTCGTAGTATTTATATTATAAATATAAAACACAATTAAATCAAATTAATGCACCTCCTGTTTTACTGGCGGAGTCAGTTTAATAACTTTAGAATTCTAGATCTATCTTAACGTGTACGTTTTACTATTATTATTATTATTACTATTATTATTTAACCAACTGCTGATACTATAGTATGAAACAAATATTTCAGTTCCAAAAAAAAATTTTTAAAGAATTTAACGACTTTATATATTAGATAAGTCTAGTCTTAAATATAAGCGATGGATAATATTGCTTTAACAATAAGTAATATATATTTTTTAAATGTTTTGTTTGTTATTTTTGTTTTTAATATTTTGAATAGAATTCTGGTAATGAGATGGCTTTGTTTAGTTATCGAAAAGTTATGGAATCTGGTCCTAGACCTTTGTTGTTGGCCCGACGCACCCCCGGCGTCCGTTTAGACTGACGTTCATAGAGTTAGTTGCGTAAAACATTTACAACGCTGGGGCTGCGGCCGCGGCATTTTTTTTGACTAGCACCAAAGTAGATTTATATTTTTTATTTATCTAATAATTTTAGAAAATTATAATAATATGAATATTGTTTTTATATTGTTTTGTACACTTTTATATATGTTTGTTAGTGATGGTTTGTAATTTGGTCAATTTTTACATCTGGGAAGTTTCTCATATTTAAAGAAAATATTTTGTTGGACATCAGACTTTTTATGTTTTATATAAATATTATTAAAAAAATGTCAATTTGTGTTTATTTGATAAACTGCTGTTATATCACAGATCTGTTGTTCTTTTACCCTAATATGTCTAGAGAAAGACGAAGAGATCTGCTAGCATTTGATCATCCCCACCACTCACTGTGTATGTTCCTTCACGTTAAGGACGCGTTTCTGAGGGTTTTCAACGTGCTAGCGCCGATTACCGAAACGCGCCCTTAAACCACCACCACCCCCCCGAAAAGTAGGTATTTTGTAAAGAAGAATTATTTCCAAGATCAGATTTTCAGATATATCTACGCACATTGTACAAGGAAATTTTGCGTAATCTTTTTTTAATAGCGAGTTAATTGTTGGTGTTCACACAGTTAAAATTAATTTCCGCGCATAAATATTTGGAAATTAGTTTTGCTTGTGTGAAAAATATGTTCTTAGGGACAGGAAAGACGCTCAATTTCTTTTAATATAATGGCATATAAGTATTGATTCCAAATGTATTCTAAAAAAAATATTCTTGTCACAATTTTGAGGTGGTAATTTTAAATGTATTGTATTATAAATTTAGCAAAAAAAAAATAATGAGAAAGAAATGATACACTTAGACTAATAGCTAATTCAATTCAATCAAAATTACTCTTACGTACGTACATTTAGTGAATAATGATTTATATCCATCAAGTTTAAGCTGAAACGGAGTTTCAAATATAATACTCTTCTATAGATTTTTACAACTTGACTTGGTAGTCTCTAAACTAATGAACACTTTGAATTAAATTTTAAAATAATCTATTTTTATTAAATTGATATATTTCTTCTAAATTTGAAAATATTATTTAATACTTGTAATTACGTATTTTCAAAATAAACATTCTTTTATGTATATTTGCATATCTTATCCATCATCCACTTAATATTAATTCACAAAGATACAGGGTGTTCCCCGACTCGACCGACAAACTTATGCAATATATTCCACCTCTCCAATTTTTGTGATTTTATTCTCAAGTTCGTTTATTTACTTTTGCCCTCCACATTTCCCCGTACGTACTCTTGTATTGCTTTAGAATAAGCTTCCACGTCCAGAGAAGTGTATTTCAAAAAGCAGGTTTAGTTTAAATTCCTTCGATATCTACGAAACAAAAAAAGGGAATTAACTATCTAGGTCAACATTTTTTCATACTATAATAACCGCCGGAATATACGGTGTAAATTTGTCGGTTCAATTACGAAACATTCTGTATAATTAAAGGTAAAGTTTAATTATAACCAAATTTTAAATCTAGTGAAATTCCACGATCACAAGCTTTAAGATTGGTACCCCTATCCGGTTGCTTAGCAACGTAACAATAACAACCGAGACGGCGTCCTAAATTTAATTTGAATCGGAAAATCGGTTTAAAACAAACGAAAACAATGGAAAGGTTGCAATTTATCGTTCGTGAAACGAATAAATTGTTGGGGACTAATTATAATCTCTTATCCTTCGACGGTTTAGGCTCCACTAAACTTCTACAACTCGTCTGCGATGTTTTGCAAGCCCTCGGTGCTAACACAAAGGTAAGAATCTATATCAACTCCGTAATAGGTTTAATATCGAATATTCTCGCTAGATTGAAGATCCCTCCGATGTCACTCTAGTAATTTTATCAGCTTTACAATCCATAAAATACACCCCCGCAGATGCAACGAACATTACAGATTTTTACGATGGATTCTCATCGGTAAACTCAAATTAATTCTTAACATATAAGTAATTACTTTAATTTTATGTGCCATTCAGGGTGATACAACTGTAATCTATCCCGTATTAGAATGGCTATTAAAGCACCAAGTTAGAATTAAAAAGCGTGCATATCTAGCGAAGTAAGTATACGAATCTAAATCGAGGGGGTTCCGAAACAATAAACTGATTTAGGTATGCTGATAAGATACCTATCCCACCAGAAGCAGCTGAAGACGAGGACGTCATGCAATCGTACAAGAATTACGAGGCGGTTATCAACGAGTTCTGGTCGATTTACAAGGAAGCATCGATTGCGAAGAAGGAATGCATGC
Organism: Popillia japonica; assembly: GCA_004785975.1. Lineage (NCBI taxonomy): Eukaryota > Metazoa > Arthropoda > Insecta > Coleoptera > Scarabaeidae > Popillia > Popillia japonica. The sequence continues at coordinate 24,005 of SMLS01052653.1, forward strand.
AAGCTAACGAGCTGCAGGGGGATATCACGAAGATGAATCAAGATATTAGGAATTTAATACAGAGGAATCAAGCGCAATGGGAGAAATTGAATAATATCCCGAATAAGGAGAGTCTGTTGCATTTAGGTCGGAATTATCGTGTTTGTGTGACGGAACAGAGGAATTTAATCAAGCAGGTATTGCGTAATTGTTTTAATTTTGATTTATTTTAATTTTTGTAATATTAGGTTAAAGAAAATTTGGAGTTAGTGACTAATTTAGAGTTTCAAGTGAAAAATCTCGAGGATAAATGGCTGCGACGTGGTCGCTACCCTATGATGGATAATAATATATTTCAAGTCATCCAAGAGGAAGCGCATGTGAATAAGATATTTTTAGAAACACAGTTACCGCAGGAGTTCGAAGCTGAGAGGAATTTGGTGTCGGTTCTGCAGAAAGCGACTGATAGTTCGTGCCCTGGCAGGGAGGTCCTCCTCCGATCTGTAAGCATAGATTTAAAATTTAAATAGATTTTATTAATCGAATGATAATAATAGGTGAATAAGGTGAAGAACGAAGTTCAAACTCTAATGAATGAAAAGTTGGCCTTATATGCTAATACGGAAGACAAATTAGGCCCATTTCGAAAGCAATCGTGTGCTATCGCTCAGAAAAAGCAAGAATTCTCCAATGATGTTACTGATACGAAGCGGGCTTTAGCTGCGATTGAGGATAGTATTCGTGAGAAAGAGATAATTCTCTTCAACGCTATAGGGGGTGAAATCCTCCATGGAGAAGAGTTAAGGCATTTTATCGCTGTGCTACGCGAGAAGAGCGTCGTTTATAAGCAGCTACGCGGACAATTACAAAGTTTGTCGACGGAGCAGGGGATTCTAAGCCGCTCGTTGGATATCCTCAAAGGAATCGACGCCAGTATTGAGGACGCTTATTTCAACGCCAACCTTGTACCTAACGAGGTCGAACAGGATCAGCCTTCGCGGAATACTTCCGAAGCTAAGTCTCTTTGCAACGAATTCATGCAAGATATCAGCCTGTTGAAGACGAATATAACGCGTGTACACGACCAGTTAGCCACAGCGAAGAGGGATAACGAATCGATTAAACAGAGAGCGGAAGAGGTTGAAGATGTAAGCCTTCTTATATTTAATCTTTTCTTTTTCAGTGCCCCCTCATTTCTGTTCATCCTCTTCGGTTCCTTGCTATGTTGTATCACTTTTTACCTCTCTTAACCCTGATATAATAGATCCATTTACTCTGCAGGCGTTCCAAACTTCTTCTATGCACCCTCGGTCTCCATTAGATAAGACGTTTCGTTCATCTAGTGGCATCCTGTTTCGTAAGATGACGATCTCAATCCAGTTCTTTGAAAACGCCCTCAAACGCAAGGGTAAACAGCTTTGGGGAGATTATGCACCTCTTTGGCTGTCAAGGTTGAAATTCGTCTAATTTGCTTCTCCCGTTTGAGTCTTCTGGTCTTTTACTTCCAGATCTGTTTGCTCTAGTTTCTTCAGGACCATCACGAATATTCTACTTTCAACCATGGCTGTGTGAAGCCTTGCTACTGCTGGAGTGAAAGTGACATTTTCCTTTTAGCCTTCCTAATCTCCTTCAACTTTTCCTCTATTGAACAAATGGCGGACCTCGGCGCTGAGGTTTGCTAGAGTTTTATTCCCCGAAGGTGCGTCCTTGGCTGGTCCTCTCGAGGTTAGCGAGCAACTGACTTCGAAAGTTCGTCGAGGGTACTTTGCAGTTGTCGTTATTCTCTCCGGCAAAACCCATTTGATTACATTGGATTTTACTGTTGCCACCCCAGTTCTGATGCTCTAGGTCACTAGAAACACAGTTTGGTGGGTCCTCTCTTAGTGGGTAGTGGGAGAGGGTTTCCATCATCGGCTCTTTTTGTCCTCAAGCGTTATGAAAATCTGTCTATTTTGCAGCAGGGATTCAATTATCTTAACTAGGTGGTAATCTTTCAAGATGTGGTTTTTATTGACTAGGATGGTAGCTCCACCCATGCGAGTGTGATTCTGTAAAGTAAATTTAAATTTTGTGGCAGATTTTCGAAGATGCAACTCATTCTATAACCGAAGAGGTTTCACAATTGAAGGAGAAGATACGGGAATTATTGAGTTCCATCGATATTTTGGAGAAAACATGGAAAACGACCACACAAAGCTTGGATAAATCGGAGTACATATTCAACAGGTTAATCGACGAAATGATTGACGACCCCGGGCGGGTTTCGTCTAGGAATGACTCGTATTTAACGACTTTAGCTAAGAAGAAGGATGAGAATCAAATTCTGCTGCAGCACGTCCAGGAATCCGTCAGAAAGCTGGAGGAGAGTAAGGTATATCTCTGTAAAAAATTTTGTTCTAATTCTTGTGTATTAATCGCTGTTTATGCTGTAGAAGGAGGAGCAGGATACTATTGAGTTTTATAAGCATACTGAATCGCTGATATTGCAAAAAATTGACGGGGATGAATGAGGTAGGTCACGTTTTTTTTTTTAATTATATTTATTTATTTATTACCATGCGTGAGTGCAAAAAACTATGCAACGTGCGCAAAACAAATTTAAATTTCAAATTTCTTAAATACTACAACAAAGAACGTTAAATTTTTCTAGCAAAATTATTATTATTTATAGCGAGATTAGCCAATTTGGCCGCCATATCATCGGAATTCTTCTGCGCAATTTTAGCGGACATCATAGCATTTTCCGCGGCGCTCTTCGTCTTCTCGTAATCCCCCTTCGTCATTTCTAACTCCCGCGTTAGCTTCGCGTATTTCCGCTTGGCCTCGTTATACATCGCCGTCTGCAGCTGCAGCTGCCAATCCGTCTCAAACGCTGCCTTATTACTTTGGATGAGCGACCCCTGCAGGCCGTTCAGAACGTTTATCAGGGCTTTTAAATGATCCTGCGCCTTCTGAGATAATTCCTGAGCGCTGTTCGCCTTTTTCTCCAACTCTTTCAATCGTTCCTGTTTCGCTGCGAGATCTTCCTGCGCTAGTTTAATTTCTTGTTTAATTTGGTCTAAATTTATCTGCGTGGTAATTTTATTTATTAAAATTAAATTATAGTTCGAGTTTATTCCGCTTACCTTAGTTTCGGCTGTTTTGGGGGTCGTTACGGCGATTTCAACGATGTTGGTTTCCTTCTCTTTAACATCCGACTCAGTTTTTTCTGCTTCCGTAATATTTGTCGTTAGATTAGCGATCAATTCGCTCGCCATAGGTTTAATCTCCGTGATGATGACGGTGATGTTTCTGTCATCCTTTAATTGGGTTTCTTCCTGTTTGATCTCTTTCATTTCTTCGCTCATAACTCGCGGGAACGTCAGGAGGATCACTAAAGAAAGTAAAACTAATTTAGCGGTAACGGGAAGGAGTTCTGTTTAATCTGATTTGCACTTACACAGGCATATTGCCACGACGGTGATAGTTTTATGCATTTTCTCGATTTAATTAATCGAAAGTAAAAATTCTTACGTAACGTATGACAAGGTACGTAACACTGCAGTGAAGATGAAGAAATCATCTATTAGATCCGAACCTACAGCGATTGTCGGTGGTACCTTTCCTTTATTTTGCAGGAGAGGGAATATGGTGCATTTCTTTGGCATTCCGTTCAAATGGTTTTTGTACTTGCGTTAGGATTCGTGAAAGTTTCGCAGAATTCGTTTCAAAACCGCGAGATTAGTTATGCAGCCAATTTAGCGTTAATACAGGTAAATTCCGGTAACTCCAAACACGATCACTTTTAGATTGATTCGAGAGACTAAATTCCTTCTTGAGCTGGTGCTTTGACACGCCAAAGAATTTAGACCCACAGCAGGGAAAGATTGTGGGAGATGCTCCTAGGGCTCTGGAGAAGGTGGTTTACGCCAACCCTTGCACCTTTGCTAGTTTTGGAGCTGTATGTATTATATGCCAGAAATGGGATCTGTTTTCAAAATTAGGTCCACCAGAGCTTCATTCTTCGCGGCTGGGAAATGGTCGCTCGTAATGCAATTTGACGGTCATGCTCTCCGTTGAATTGTTTAAGGATTCACTCCTACAATTCTGTTTTTATTATTTCTCTCATCATATCCCCAATCCCTTTCTAATCTCTTCCTAATTCCATCATAATACTCGTCATGTTATCAGCTAGAGCTTAGGCTAGCTTACTAGAAAATGACATTTAAACGTTAAATTTTATTATTTTATCTCATTTAAACGTTAAATTTTATTTTATGTCATTTAAACCTCAAATTTGTCATTTTATGACATTTAAACGTCAAATTTTGTTATTTTATGTCATTTAAACTTCAAATTTGTCATTTTATGACATTTACACGTCAAATTTTGTGATTTTATGTCATTTACACTTCAAATTTTTCATTTTATGACATTTAAACGTCACATTTTCTTATTTTATGTCATTTAAACTTAAATTTTTTTATTTTATGACATTTAAACGTCAAATTTTCTTATTTTATGTCATTTAAACTTAATTTTTTTTATTTTATGACATTTAAACGTCAAATTTTATTATTTTATGACAGTTAAACGTCAAATTTTGTTATTTTATGTTATTTAAACTTAAATTTGTCATTTTATGACATTTAAACGTCAAATTTTGTTATTCTATGTCGTTTAAACTTCAAATTTTTCATTTTACGACATTTAAACGTCAAATTTTGATATTTTATATCATTTAAACTTCAAATTTTTCATATTATGACATTTAAACGTCAAATTTTGTTATTTTATGACAGTTAAACGTCAAATTTTGTCAATTTATATCATTTAAACGTCAAATTTTGTCATTTTATGACATTTAAAGGTTATATTTTTACATTTCCAAACATTTGGACAACTTTACGATGCAACTTTTGCCAGTTTATAACATTTAAATGACAAATTTTATCATTTCATTGCATTTAAACGTCAAACTTTGTCATTTTATGACATCTAAACGTCAAATTTCTACATTTCCAACCATTTAAACGTCAAATTTTGGCATTTTATGACAGTTAAACGTCAAATTTTGTCAGTTTATAACATTTAAACGTCAAATTTTGTCATTTTATGACATATAAAGGTTATATTTTTACATTTCCAAACATTTAGACAACTTTACGATGCAACTTTTGCCAGTTTATAACATTTAAATGACAAATTTTATCATTTCATTACATTTAAACGTCAAACTTTGTCATTTTATGACATCTAAACGTCAAATTTCTACATTTCCAAACATTTAAACGTCAAATTTTGGTATTTTATGACAGTTATACGTCAAATTTTGCCAGTTTATAACATTTAAACGTCAATTTTTATTATTTCGTTGCATTTACACGTCAAACTTTGCCATTTTATAACATCTAAACGTCAAATTCCTACATTTCCAAACATTTAATCGTCAAACTTTGCCATATTATGACATTTAAGCGTCAAATTTTGTTATTTTATATCATTTAAACGTTAAATTTTGCCATTTTTGCATTTAAACGTCAAATTTTTTACATTTCTAAACATTTATATGTCATTTTTTTTATTTCGTGTTATTTAAACGTGAACTTTTCTATTTCCTGGCATTTAAAGAGGAGAAATTTATGTTTTATAACGATTTCTACATTTTTGAACATTTAAACGTCAAACTTGTTATCATTTTGTGACATTCAAACGTCGAACTTGACCATTTTATGAGATTTAAAAGTCAAAATTTACCATTTTACGACATTCATTGCATTGTGGGAAGGTGCTTCATCCTGCTGGAGCCACAGATTGCGACATATTTTTAGGGGCATAATTTGCTGCATAAAAATGTATCTCGTCTTACATGTGTCATGTCCGTTTCCTCCTTCTATTTACAATCTCGTTTGCGGAATCTAGCGAATAGGTGTTCGGAGTTACCGGAATTTACCTGTATTAGATGGGCGAACACCCCGTGAAATTGCATGGTAAAGGAAGTAATGCATGTTAGTAATAGAACAATTTTTTTATTACTAAAATTAATATAAATAAATAGTATTTATAAAAAAAAGCTTAGATAATAAATATTGTCTTTACAAAAGAAAACTACATCATCTAAGAACTAGATATCCACTTCCTACATCCTCTTTGAGCATTGTATTTTGTACAAGATGATTAACTTAAAATAGATAACCTGTACAAAGAATAGAATAGAATAGAAATAAATTATTAATCTATTTACCCACAAGATTTAAACGAAATTCTACTTAACAACAATTACATTAAAATGGCCTTGAATGTGTACATACATGTAATATCTACATTATAAAAGGATACGTAATTAGATTGACTAACAGCGCTATTTAAATTAATTCCATTATTTATTGAGACTTAATAAATAAAACAACATAACGCTAGAGTGTATCAGTCTTTGGTTACCGTTGATTTATTTATTACTTCTTGACTATTATTGTTTTGGGACTCCTTCTTGTACGAGGAAAAGAATGTTAGGGCCTTCATCAATTGGTAGCTCTTCGATATCGGAATGTTGGAGTCGTACAGCTTCTTCGAATTCTTACAGTCCACGTAAAACCACCAATTGCACTTAAGGATGGTCTGATCGAATAGCGTCGATTCCGGACAGAGGAAGCTCTTCATAATGAGGCCATCATCGGTCAAAGCGCACACGTGGAACACCTAGAAAAAACGATTGTAATAACCTTAGATTTAATTAATGTATTAGAGAACAATAGATGTGGAATTAATTGTGGAGATTCATTCAATTATAATATGCATAGATTATAATTTAATATAATCCTTGAAAGCGCTAATTGGCGGCTAGTTTCGGGACACTCTATATATATATATGACTAAATAGAAATAGAAAGTGCATTAGTTTTCTTATTAAACCTTGAGGTGTTCTAAATAACTCCCAAAGAATATGTTCTAATCGGAGATCCTCTACGACAGCGCAAATTGTGATGGTTTGTGTAAATAAGCATTTACCACATTATGCGTTATTATTTATCTATTCTAATGCGTTTTCCAATCCTTGACATTCTCCTTAAGACCCGTGTGAATGTCTATTGTTGCAGTTCAGTTTCAAGTTCACACAATTCAGACAATACCGCTGATTTTCCGTAATTCAATTCGTAGATACTTCAATATTAGATGACGCTTCGCTTGTGTGCCGTCATTTTTAGCGCTACGTTATGCAAAATATCACTTCCTAATGAGAGAAATGCTGATACTTAAGTTGCGTTTAAACACAGAAGAGCTAATTATTTTAGAAAGCGACACGTTAATGTATGGGATGACAAAGACGCTAATATATCAATATTTTTCGTTCGGTTTATGTAACTCTATTCTAACTAGAAAAAAATACAATTCAATTCTATTTCGACATTTCACGATGCCTATCTTCGATTTATATTTCTGGGTACGAATATTTGCTTAACGTAATCGTATTAGAGCGGAAACTCTCCCGTTAAATATGATTGAGGATTTGCCAATAAACGATGTGTGCGGCTTGCGCAATGATGCCGTAACGATTTTACAATTACAAATAAATGAAGATTATTTGGCCGAATTTAGCGTTACGCAACGCGCCTATTTCGGAGATAAAAAAAGAATCGTAGCTACTATTTTTACCTTGTTTTATAATTATCTTGGTATTTACCGCGAACACCATCGATAGCTTGTTTCGAAATTTTATCGAATAAAGAAAAAAGAATGTAAAAGAAGTCAACGAACCTTAACCTTAACACAAACATTTAGAAAAGTATACCAAGGTAGACTATTGCAATATAATGCTGAAACACAGGCCTATTAGAGGAGATTCGAAAACAAATATGACGCGATTTAGGTGGCACTCACATTAAAAAGGAAATAATTTCATTAATAGCCCACCGAGACATTTGAAATCTCAATGTAAATTTACATATCATGACCTAGAAAATCGGTTCTCAATCTAGGTTGAACCATACTACAGCGCGTTCATTTTCTATTATACTCGAACTTACCATACATCCCAAATCCTCATCCGCGTACAACCCGGGGAAGTGCTTCTGGTCCCCGCACCGAAACGAGGTCTCCGGCAGATCGACTCTCGACGAGAAGTTATCGTCGAAATTCTTATCGTACCCAACCGGGTAATATTCCTTCGGGGCGTTCATCACCTTCCCAATCGTCGAATGCTTATAGTACCTCGTCTTGGTTGTGCTGGGCTTCATCGTGGTGGTTGTAGTTTGCCTCTGCATGATCGCCTCCTCCAACGCCGATTCCGAGATGTTGTGGATGTAATTGGTGCTCGGCTGCGCTATAGGGTTGGGGAAATTGTTCTGATCCTCCGTTGGTAAAGTCCGCAAAGCGAAGGTGCTGCTCATCTTATCATTAGCCTGCTTTTTAACCGGCATTATTATGGCGATCTGCGGTGCTGGCTTCGATTCGGGCTCGTGTGATATCCTCGATATCGATGAAGGCATCGAATTGAAAGCCGGCACAGCTATACCCATACTCATCGGAGATGGGATTTCCTTTTTCGATAGCGTTTTCGTAGCGTTAGAAACTATAGGCCGTTCTGGCGCTGGCGGGATCGGCTTGAACGGCGGAACTGTGGACGTATATAATTTATTCGCCTTCTGCGGCGAATTGTGCGGGAGGGAATTTTGGCTCGAACGTGATGTATTTGACTGGTGCTTTAAAGAAAGTTATTCATTAATGAGGTTTAAATAGGGAAAGTGATTCGTTTAACTTACGTTCGCTTTTCGGGCTTGTTGGGCTAAAGCTGCTTGGGCTACGAAAGGGGATGCCGAGGCGGATCTTCGCAGATTCCCTTCAACGTTAGTTAAGGACTGTCTAAATCCCAATTCGTCCCCTACACTGAATCCTACAGGAAGTAATTGCGTTTCGTTATTAGGTTTTAGCTATTTTGCCGCTAAAATGATGATAGATGTAATGATGCTTTAAATAAACAATAGAAGTACATAAACGGCTGCATATAACAATTTATGCATTAGAAAGTTGTGGTTATATAGCGGGTTATATGTACATATATATAATAGATGAAAAAAAATGATGTTTTCAAGTAAAGCTGATAGATTACCAAGACCAATGTGAGCTTTCACACCACCTAGGTTTCTAACTCGGAACAGTCCCGATTTCTTAAAAGCACAGTTGATGACAAATCCGAAATCTGACTCCAATACACAGGTGGCTTGGCCATATCGACACAGGCCGCCTGCAACCAATAATATAATTTGCACCTGTTTCAGAAATATATTTCAGATAAATTGCGCGGAACCTATCGTTTTTTAAATTTTAATTGACATAGACCTACTAACCTGGTTCTTGCATTCTAATTTCCCGAACACAATTCGATTTTTAAATAACAAACGCGGAATAGGAACATAAAAGCGCAACTTACCATTTAATCTATATACATGACGAGAGATTTAAAAGGAAATATTAGTACATACTACGTATTAGACATACAAACCAGAAAAATCGGAAAAAGTATAACCCAGATAGAGTTAAGTTGTAATTTCTTGAAAAAAAAGGAATTCTTCTGTTTTAAGTTGAAATAAAGGTATTTACATTCGGTTCAGAATCAGAATTTAAACAGGTTGACATACCAAAGACGGCGAGTAACAACCAGCCGTTCACGAAACGCATGTTCACTAGGATTTTAACAACAAAACACTGCGGTCTGAACTAGAGGCGCGCACACATGCGGACTTTCAAATCAACTGGCCGCCGACAATGTGAAGAAGTCAATGGTGACCCAGTCACTCAAGTCAGCGTATAACGGTACCGATGGTATTCGTCGTAATATAATCGGCCTTCAAGATCGAAGAGATGCAGTACAATCCGCTGGCACCTTGCACAATGTTAATTCTTTATGGATGTGTGACATCTTTTAGGTATCTCTTATTACACGATTCTAATTAGCTTGTGCAATTATGTATAAAACCCATTGCAGTAAAAGTTTCTAATTAGCCTGTTTTTAAATTAATTAATAACACACGAATTTCTTAGAAAGAAATTTCTCTACACGACGTGAAAGTTCCAAATTTTCCAATACCAGTCCGAAATACCACGAAAATGCGAAATGGTATGGCGGAGATTGCAAGTTTTAAATAAGGCGGGATGTTGGCGCCATCTATGCGACAAACAGTGAAATTTTAGCCGAACGCGTGCGTATAATAAGTTGCCTACCTGGCAGGTTAATTTCTACAAATAAAATTCGTTACTATTGTCGTAAACGCGTCTAATTAGAGTGCTTTTAAACGAATTAATGATAGGGAAATTTCTCTACAAGACGGGAAAGTTAAATTTTAAAATGACGGAATGCGATAACCGGTTTAGTATTACAATAAAAGTTTCTAATTTAGTTTTTTAATTAATGAGATATGAAGTTTTTTGGAAGAAATTTCTCTACACGACCTGAAAATTCAATTTTACGATTTCGAAAAATACGGAATATGGCGGAAATTAAAAAAAAACAGTCGAGATATTAGCGCCATCTATGCGATAAACGGTGACATTCTAGCCGAACGCGTGCGTATAATAAGTTGCCTACCTGTCAGGTTATTAAGTCCTACAAATAAAATTCGCTACTATATAAACGCGTTTAATTACATTGCATTTAAACTAATTAATGATAGAGAAATTTCTCTACAAGACGGGAAAGTTAAATTGTAATGGTACGGCGGAAATTTTAAATTTAAAAGTGACGGGACGCGATAACCGGTTTAGAATTGCAATAAAAGTTTCTAATTTAGTTTTTTAATTAATAAATGAGATATGAATTGCTTTGGAAGAAATTTCTCTACACGACGTGAAAATTCAATTTTACGATTTCGAAAAATACGGAATATGGCGAAAATTTTAGATTAAAAAAGCGCCATCTACGCGATAAACGGTGAACTCCCTTGCGAACACGATTGTATAATAAGTTGCCTACCTGGCAGTTTATCTTATTAAACTTTATAAATAAAATTCGTTAGTGCTATAATCATATTTATTTTGCGATTATTTAAAACATATTTATCGGCATATAAATGCTTTCTTTAAAAAAATACTGTATCTTTAATTTAATTTTTGATTTAAATTTTAATATAAAATAAATATATAATAATAAAATGAAATAAATGGTGCAAAATTGTCAACATAATTTATAATCATACACTTATATATATAAATATTGGACTAGACTTACTATAGGCTATATTTCATATGTAACAAAAATCGTTTAGAAAGAATCGAATTGTACTATCTCCACATTCTACCTAACCAGAATCGTATATTAAGACAACCAATCTATCGACCTTTCCTCGTCCTCAACATAATTCTCAGAGAGTAGATGCTGGCTATCGTCGGGTGGTTGGGGGCGTGGGAAAACGTAACCATTCCCTAAACTACAGAAATCATAGAATTATATTTATTAAAATTGCCACGCAAGTGATTTACCCAGCACACAGACATAAAGATCCCTGTCACTAAAACAATTCAATCTGTTTTGCTAACCATGATTTAATTTATATCGTCATGCATGATTATCCGAGTTTTACGATACTTGAATATATTCTGGAAGATAATCTACCACTTAAAATAATAATAAAAATAATAGAATTAGTACTAATCAGCGAAAACAAAATAATCGGATGCAGTTCCTCTTGAGGGGCAGCATGCTTGCAAGCCATACAACATGCCCGTACTTTGTGAATTCGCCCATAATTTGCGATAAACGAGGTAGAAGCGATTAATAAAAACAAACAAAAAAAACTGATTAAATATGAATTTATTGATAAAAATCTATAAAAAACGTTGCTTTAGTTGTATTATGTGTTACAATAATAAATAATCTATGCTATCGTCAATTGTACATGGCCTGGGCACAGTTTGGTTGATTCATTGGCATCTCTAGAGCTGTTTAAAAAACTTCCTATCAGTAAGGATTCTCGCAGTATCTCGTGATTAAAGCGGCAAGAAGAGTCATGCATTTATGGATTTAACCATCAAAACACATAATATTCCTGTTTTTTTTTTAATGTTTATACACAGTCGCTGCAAATTATTGAAACGCTTATTTTAAAATATAGAACCGTTTCTATAATTTCAAAAATTGCTGTGTATATACAGTATGTGTATATGCCGCTGCGATTATACTCACAAAATCGTTTAGAAGCGGAAGCAAATAGCAGGAAGAAATGAGCAGTATATTAAAGAAGCTGATTAGTATAAAGTTTTCGGTGAGAATTGAACAAGCACAACTCGAAAGAAAAATGTGTGTGCTACGGTTCCTGATTTAAATAAGTTAGTAGAGTTAGAATGTGAACACAAGAAAAAAAAGAAACACTCAAAACAATAAAATAAACACAACGAAGATGCATGCAAGTTAGAATAAGATACGTAATTGAATTAATAAATTTATTGAAAAACGTTTAATAAAATACACATAAAAAAAATGGTACCATCTTGAACAATTCAAACGAGTCAGTATTTAGTTAGAAAAATTAAAATAAATTACACAAATAATAATACTAAAAGAATTAAATTAAAAAAACACATCACGCAAATATGTTATTCAATATCTCAAAATGTTATTAATATTATTAATTACGTTTTATTTGAACAAAAGACGCATAGGCTAACAATATAATTAGCATAAACAGCATTAATAGTTTCAGTCTGACCTGGTCTGTGTGCTTTCCATAGAATGATACATGCTGGGCTGATGCTGGGAATGAGTTGAATACATCACACCATCACCCAAACTATAAGAGATACATACGAAAAACGGGTATAGTTTACGCAGATTCGTCTTGGATCAAACCTCTTCATAAGGCAAAAGTAAAATTGAATTTCTCTTTTATATCGTAATGAAAACTCTACTCGAAAAAACCTTTGAAAACAACAGATAACAGCAATCATACCTAGTGCTCACGGGTATCAGCCATAGATTTGGTTGTATCCCGAATACTTCGCGGAAATTATCCATCTTTCCCAAGTTGAAACCTTGCTTATCCGGTCCTGTAATAAATATTGGAGCACGAAACGCTTCTGTAACACAAGAACAATTTCGTCAAGCAATTGTGCCATTACGATTGTACGGGATACATACCTAAAGTGGTTCGATTATGCAGAACTAAGTAACAGTGGTAACAAAATAAAGATACTAGACTTATTGCAAACATAAGCGCCACGAAGAATAAAAACAGGATGTGAAACCTGCCACCCTGCTGACAAAAATAAAAAATGTATCGTTAATAATTAAACCAACATCGAATAAATAATAAAAGACATACATGCCATAACTTAATAACATATTGCATTGTTGTTAGGGCAACGTATATACAATATATTAAAGCGTATCCTAAAAATAATACAAAAAACTTATAATTCGTAAATCCAATACAGTTATTGACCCATGGGCAGTGGTGGTCCATTTTTAAAATGCATATCCCACATACCGAGCAGTGGTGTGCTCGGTCTGGCTTAATTAGTCTACATTTTTCGCAGTATCGAACCGATCCGTTAATTGTGCGATTGACATTCGGAAGGTTACGCGAGAACTGTTCCAAAATTTGTCGTTGCATATCTTCATTCTCGGCATGCACCAGCGTCTCGTATTCGTTTTCTGGTAGCTTAAACTGTTAGAAAAGCACACATGCATGATAAGTATGATTCATCCTTAAAAATTCTGATAAAAACGTATCTCACTCACCTTATCAGGTACTTTATCACTTTTAGTAAATACAGTTTGCCAATATGACCACAGAAACATGCCGAATAAAATATGATATATAATTAAATAAAGTATTTGCTTCCATACGCTCTTAATCGTAACTAAAACAGTAATCGTAAAAAAATATGAACTTTCTAAATTTATAACTGGGATTATGTACCGATACATAGTTCTACAACGTATGCGTAGTAAGACCAAAACACGATTACTAAAATAAATAACACTGGCACCCATTTCACTGCTTTCACACAACACCAGCAGAATTCGTGGTTATTATTACTTGGAAGTGCCATTATCTCAGAGTAAACTTATTTTCCACATTTTTTTAAACTAGGCTAATATTGTTATAAAAGTGTTATTGATAGTTAACCTGAAATATTACTAAAATTTGTTACAAAATTTCATTCCTGGGCGTAGATTTAAATACCTTAAACATTAATAATTGCAATATTCCTTATTATCACATTAAAGTATTAAGTTACACCTTAATATTTACGATGTATCAGTTGTAAATCATAGAATAATACAGTACTGTGTGCTGTCATTCAGATGTAATTACACTGTAAAAATAAACATAGATTTTGACACTTGACATATTTTCACTGGCACTACCAATACATTCGAGCCAAGGTAAAATTCCCCTACACAGATTTTGTTTTAATTATATAAAGTGAAATGTTAATTACGACTATGCATAATCGTCATTTAGAATTTAATTTCTGGCGTGGACTAGGCTTGAAACGTATTTCTTCGATAAATTCGTGCAACCTACGTGCTTATTCCGAGATTACAGGCCTATCAACCAACGCATTTAAAAATATCAAACTATGGGTATATAACCGTGAATAACATAACCTATATAAATAACTACCTCTTGCAAAACGGTTTATTAAAATGTAATAAGTAATAAGCATTGTGATATATTTTTTTTATTGTGATTCCATAGTGTTCTTATCGTTAGTTTAGTATAATATGTAAATGCGTTTCGATATGGCTCACCATGTTAGCGACAACGTGTATACTCATACATTTACCCCTAGAGAATATCAAGTTGAATTACTGGATTCTGCTAAGAGGAAAAACACCATTGTATGTTCAAGTACAAGCGCTGCGAAAGCTTTCATTGCTGTAAAATTACTGCAGGAATACTCGTGGCAAATGCGATCACCCGTAGGTAAACGAGCTCTCTTCATCTTGGATCCGCAGAACGTTAAAATCATGACAACGCAGATAAAGTTGCTTACCGATCTGCCTGTAATAAGTATAGAATCTACCGACAATCTCGAATGGGATAAAATCGTGAGAGATAATTTCGTCATCGTGCTTACAGCGGAAATATGCATTGATCTACTATCGCTTGGATATATATGTTATAGTTACTTAAATCTGTTAGTCATAGATGATTGTTTACATGGTATTAGACAAAAATTAATAAAGAAATTAATCTTAGAATATGATGAAGTGGATACAAATCGACCACGAATCTTAGGTTTAGTGGGTGGTTTACTTGGACCCGATATGCAGCCTGTGTTATTAGAAGCTGAAATGCAGAGATTAGAAAATTTATTACGATCATCAGTTGACACATCTAGCGAATTAGTAACGTTATTACGACTATGCTGCCATCCTCACGAGCATATACTCGAATGCTCTGTACAAATTTCACCTCCACTGCATGATACGTTGAAATGTCACATATTGCGAGCTAAGGAGTTTATTTTAGATCATCGATTCGATCCAAGCGAAATATATTCGGATGAATTTTTGGAGGAGCTGCGCCAAGTACCGGATCCGAAAATACAACCTCTTGAAATACTAGACGAAATTCTGCATGTTCTAGAGGATTTGGGCCCTTGGGCGGCGGATCAGGCCGCCTTAAGTTCTCTCGCTCTCATAGAGAAATTAAAAGTGAAAATTCCGTATGAGAGGCATTATTTACTTTTGTGTATGATTTCGACCATTATGGTTTTAATCAGAGCTGACTGTGATGATGTGTTTGGTAGTCTCGAGGACAAAGAAAAAATTGCTCAATTTTCAACACCAAAGGTATTACGGTTTCTGGAGATCATTAGGGAATTCAAACCGAGTAATTGCGAAAAGCCGCCTGAAATTACAGAACCGCCGCCGGAAATAGCGGCGAGTACACGGGGCGGTAGGAAAAATTTCAGGGGGTTGAGGCGTTGCCAGATATTGAGGCAGCAATCTGATGATGTATTATGCGCTTTAGTTTTCGTTCACAATCGTTGCACAGCTAAAGTGCTGTTTACATTATTGTCGGTAAGTCTACTCTGTCAGTAGTGTGTGCCTGTATTTAATGCGTAAACGTTTGCAGACGATGAGCCAATGTGATCCAGACTTTTGGTGGGTAGCAACGTTGTACACAGTTGAGAAAATAGTTGATCCAAGTAAGGAACCAAGAGAAGCTGAGACTGAACACCGTAGACAAGAAGAAGTTCTACGTAAATATCGAGCCCACGAATGTAATATAATGATAGCAACTTCGGTATTAGAACAAGGCTGTGATTTACCAAAATGTAATCTTGTTATTAGGTTCGATTTGCCTCTATCATTCCATAGTTATGTCCAAAGTAAAGCTAGGGCTAGAGTGACTGATTCCCATTATTTATTAATAGCGACTGAAAACGAATTGAGCGATTTTATTAAGCAATTAGCGACGTACACGCAAGTAGAAAACACGTTACTAAGGCGTTGCTACAGATTGGAACCGGACGATCACGAGAAACTCGAAGCTGATTCTTACACGGGCGCGATCGAACCGTACCAGCCCCTAGACGAGCCGGGTTCGCAGAGCGTGTCCTTGAACACCGCAATACAATTAGTTAATAAATACTGCGCTAAACTGCCGAGTGATACCTTCACGAGATTAACGCCACTTTGGGAAATAACCGAGACTACAGACGGTTACGTTTGCACCTTAAGACTGCCGATAAATTCACCGGTGAAACAAACAGTTAGCTCGCCGCCACTGCCGAATCCTCTACTCGCCAGACGGGTAACGGCCTTCTTAACATGCCAGCTCCTACATCAAGCTGGCGAATTAGACGACTACCTGCAACCTGTGGGAAAGGAAAACTTCAAGGCTAGTGAAGACGATTGGAATCACTTCCCGTTGGAACCGGCCGATGAAGAGTTAACTAAAGAGAACGTGGAGCAGAGGCCGGGCACCACGAAAAGGAGACAGTATTATTATAAACGGATTGCTAGCTCTCTTCTGGATTGCCATCCTAAACCGGACGAACCGACTTTCTTTTATAAAATATTGATGACTCTAACGTGTCCTTTACCGGAGGAACAAAACACGAGAGGGAGGAAGATTTATCCTCCCGAAGACTCGCCGCAGGGTTTCGGTATTCTAACATGCAAGCCAATTCCTACGGTACGTAAACGTGTGATCAATTCTGGACTAAATTAATTTCTTTTTTTAATAGATATGCCCGTTTCCCATTTTTACCCGTTCGGGGGAAGTAAGTGTTGATCTAGAATTATGTTCAACGAACGAAATCCTCACCACGGATAATATTTATAAAATTAGCGAATTCGTCAATTACACTTTCACGAGCGTTTTGCGGCTGCAACGATATCTCATGGTGTTTAATCCGGATGTCGCTGACAGTTCTTATTTAATTACGCCAACTTTTACAGGTATACTCCCAATATAATCTTGCGAGAATTTTATTATTAATCGATCCGTTTTTGACAGACTCGAATGGTACTAGAATCGATTGGGATTTTATCGATTTAATTTACAAAAATCGCGATGTCCTTCCTCAATCGATCCCGGACGGGGATAGGGTCGAATACAAATTCGAACCGTCCCATTATCGCGACGCCGTCGTGATGCCCTGGTACAGGAACAGAGATCAACCGCAATATTTTTACGTCGCGGAAATCTGTACGAATTTAAATCCGAAATCGTCGTTCCCCGGATCAGAATACGCTACGTTCGAGGAATATTATTTGAGAAAATACAACATTCAAATCCAGAATAGTGAACAGCATCTTTTAGACGTGGATCACACGTCTGCTAGGCTCAATTTCTTAACGCCTCGTTACGTTAATAGGAAAGGGGTAGCTCTACCCACGAGTAGTGAAGAAACGAAACGCGCTAAACGAGAGAACTTGGAACAGAAGCAGATATTAGTACCAGAATTGTGCGCCATCCATCCCTTTCCAGCTTCGTTATGGAGGAAGGCTGTTTGTTTACCTTGTATTTTGTATAGGATTAATGCTCTATTATTAGCTGATCAAATTAGAATGACGGTGGCTAGCGAGATTGGATTGGGACAAATTCAGTTACACGAAGGTATAGCTATAACCTTTCCAAATACTACAGCTAAATTCCGGTAACTGCAAAAAGTACAATCGAGAAATGTGTTAAAAAAGTAAAGCACACCGGAATTTACCTGTATTACACACTCCTTGAGACATATGCAACCAACATTACACATTTGCAGATTTCAAATGGCCGACCTTAAACTTCGGCTGGAGTCTATTAGATGTGCTGAAGAAACCGAAACAACAGGAGCAGAAAATCGACAGCGGGATCAGCGACGTTACCGAAAACAAATCAATTGAGTCTAAAGCGATAGAGAAGTTCGAAAAGGTAAACGCAGAACTAGACAGAATCGCGGATGATGATGGCAAGAGCGAGAGCGACGCGAAGGAGTGGATCGAGATCGGAACTTGGTCGAACGATATGGTCGATATGAACGAATTCCCTAAGGACACGTTAGTAAGGTACGCTTCCCCGACTAGTTGGTTACCCAACGCTTACGACGACGACTTCTCCGACACCGACGAGACTTATTCCGTTGAAGACACGGAATCCGAATGCGGATTGCATATCGAATTCACGAGCGATAATATAGCGGAAGCGTTCGATGACGACATCAACCACGATGATAATAGTCATTTGTTGCGTTTAATGGATTCGTGGGAGAATTACGACGCCGACGAGCACACCGAAGAGCTAAAATTAGAGTTCTTAAAAGCGTGCGAACGGAACGAAGATGTTATATTACATACGAATATCCTGATAGCAAAGGATGTCCCGTTTAAGAAGTACATCGAGACTAGCACGGTTCAGAAAGAGCTGTCGTATAAATCGTTCGATTTCGACATCGTTTGTCCGGCCTACCAGTCGGCGTCATCGATCTCTGCGGCTAGCGATAAGTTAGAGATCGAATTAGACGAGATCGGTTTCAGCTTCGATAAGCAGCCGAATCTCGACGACCACCCCGGTCCGAGTCCGAGCGTTGTATTGCAGGCGTTAACGATGTCTAACGCTAACGACGGGATCAATTTAGAACGACTAGAAACTATAGGAGATTCATTTTTAAAGTATGCCATCACCGATTACTTATACTCGAAATACGAGAACATCCACGAAGGGAAACTCAGCCATTTAAGATCGAAGCAGGTCAGCAATCTGAACCTGTATCGTTTAGGCAAGAAGAAGAATTTGGGTGAATGTATGATAGCCACGAAATTCGATCCGCACGATAATTGGCTACCGCCATGCTTTTACGTCCCGAAAGAATTAGAAGAGGCCTTAATCGATTCGCGGATGCCACCGAATTACTTCTCCCTTCCGATAATGTCGGCCCCGAATAAGATGACCGTCGAGGAGATCTGCGATTTAGTGCGGGAGCATTGCGATTGCAGCGACATACCTAGCATCATCCCCTATAATTTAGTAACACAGCACAGTATTCCGGATAAGAGCATAGCGGATTGCGTCGAAGCACTAATCGGGGCGTATTTAATCGAGTGCGGCCCTTACGGGGCTTTGTTGTTCATGGCGTGGCTGGGTATCCGCGTTTTGCCGCAATTAGGTAACGGGAAGTACGGGAAATTGCATTACCCGAAATCGCCGCTGTTAAGGCACGTTTCCGACCCTGAAGGGGAGTTAAAAATATTACTGGACGGTTATGATAGATTCGAAAAAAATATTGGTTACAATTTTCGGGATCGTTCGTATTTATTGCAGGCGCTAACCCACGCGTCGTACTCCCCGAACACCTTAACCGATTGCTACCAGCGGTTGGAGTTTTTAGGTGATGCCGTTTTGGATTACTTAATAACGCGGCACCTTTACGAGGACTCCCGAATGCACTCCCCGGGGGCTCTAACAGATCTGCGCTCAGCGCTGGTGAACAACACAATATTCGCTTCGCTAGCTGTGAGACACGGCTTCCACAAATATTTCCGCCATTTATCCCCCGGGCTGCACGAGGTAGTCGAGCGCTTCATTAGGTTGCAGGAGGAGAGCGGACACACCCTAGTAGAGGAGTTGTATTTAATCGCGGAGCACGAATGCGAGGAAGTGGAAGACGTGGAAGTCCCCAAAGCTCTCGGTGACGTTTTCGAATCAGTCGCCGGTGCTATTTACTTGGATTCGGGTAGATCTCTAGACGCAGTTTGGAAAGTCTATTATTGCATGATGAAGAACGAGATCGAGCAGTTTAGTAACCGCGTTCCGAAATCGCCGATTAGAGAGCTGTTAGAATTAGAGCCGGAAACCGCCAAATTCGGGACGCCGGAGAAATTGGCGGACGGCAGGCGGGTCAGGGTGACGGTTGAGGTGTTCGGTAAGGGCGTGTTTAAGGGTATCGGGCGCAATTATCGCATCGCCAAATGTACCGCAGCTAAATGTGCGTTGAAGCACCTTAAGAGGCAAAATATGCTTCGGAAAAATTAAGATTCTAAATATGTGATAATCGGTTTAAACTTGTTTTGACGTTTACAATCAAAATTTTTATACACCTTTCGAGAGGTCGGATTAAACCTATGATTTGGAATATCCTGTTTAGATGTAAATTTATTTTACCAATTGAATCGTTTTAGTCATTTAATTTGGGTGCAAATTAAAAATATATATATTGCATTTATTTAAATTAAATTATTCTTTCGTTTTTCGTTCTATTTTTTTTTTTACATTTTAAATTAATGCGATGATTTTAGGCAATATTATTCGATACGCTAGCGCAGTTGCCCGAATAAGTTTTATCGCGAGTATAGACGATTTTATCGCTCCAAGAAGTGGTAATACATGATCTCCTTCCAAATAAATCTGACGAAAGTACAACATTATCCATGCACTTCTTGCGAGGCGTCTTTAGAGTGTCACCGAATTATATAAAATAATCCTTCTGTTTGTATAATAATAATAACAATAATAATAATCCCTTAAACTTCGAATTTCCGTTGCAATTAATACGCCAACCAGATAGATATAGATGGTTTAATTTATTGAATAATATTGTCTTAATTTATGTAAGTTGATGTAAAAACATTGGCAATCGCACAAAAGAAGAATTATATTTAATAATAAGCAAAGAAAAAGATATAAATAAACAATTGGCAATCTTTCTCTGATTGTTTTACTGAACCCCGTCTTTCATGTCTGTTTGTTTTAACGTAGATGAGTCACCTTCCAAATTGCAGCGGTGCCTTAATGTGGATCCGACCAGAGACCCTACACCAGCCACTACTATTATACCTGGAAACGATGACAGGATAGAAACTTACAGGTTGGTCTACATATTTATTTGCGCATAAAATTTTATATAAAACGAACGTTAATGCGAATTCAAGGACTGTAGACTTGTCTAATACAGGTAAATTTCGATAACTCCAACCACTAGTTAAATAGATTTTCAGCTTGGTTTTTTTTAAATTTGCCAACCACCAAATCGACTTTCAAAAAGTTTATCAACCTCCTAAACTAACTTTTAGAAAGTTTACCAGCCCCTCCTCCACTAGAGTGCCCCTCACTAGATTAAAAAGAATCGATGTTCCTTTTTATGAGCATAAACATTAAGTACGTGAATTTGCAAAATTACATCCGCTCATTCCATCTTTAAGAATAAACTGAAATATTTGCGTTCTAAATGAAGTCATATAGATAGAATGTCTCTCAAAAACTGACCAACCTTCTACATTGTACCTCAAAACGCTGACTTACCTCTTTCCTTGGATTGATTCTCGAAAAACTTACCGCCCCCTCCCTCTCCCTAGAATGACCCGCAAAAGCTTACCAGCCCCCTAGAGCGACTCGCAAAAGCTTACCAGCCCCCTAGATTACATTTCAGAAGCGTACCAACCTACCTCTTTTGGATACCGTAAAAAGCTGACTTACCCCTGGATTGATTCTCAAAACACTTACCACCCCATCTAGAGTGATCGCAAAAACTTACCAGCCCCCTAGAGCGACTCGCAAAAGCTTACCAGCCCTCTAGATTACATTTTAGAAAGCGTACCAACCTCCCTCTTTTGAATACCTCAAAAAGCTGACACCTCTCCCCCTGGATTGATTCTCAAAAAACTTACCAGCCCA
>SMLS01052654.1:0-12968 GCA_004785975.1 Popillia japonica
TAAAAGGTCTTTGTGAAGGGCCCAAGAGGGTGACCGTAAAACATCGGTCGTTATGAAAAACTGGTCCTTGTACGCCTATTCAGCGCACAATAAAATTAATTGGGTGGAATCGGACCGCGGCCGGCTATTAAAACAAGATTCCAGAAAAAGGCGATCGATCAACGAATGAAAAATAAAATAATGAAAAAAAAATCCACCACGAACGACCAACTTAGTATCTATCGCATGGTAATAAAACAGTGGTGTTAATTTAATTAGGCGTTTGCCGAACGCAGCATCACCATCGGCTGTGTTTCACGTTCAAGGCCGTTTTTCGCGGAGATGTAGAAATTCAAGGCGGTCTTTACAATTGCGATTGCTTATTACTAATGTAGGGGTCTGTTCTGTTCTCGTTTTTCGGTCCGTTTTTTTCTTCGACTTCGTTTCATCCTCCAATACATCGAATACATACTCACCTATTACCATAATACATATCATAACCGTGATCGAAACGATATAACTACCTGGTATATGGTGTGAAATACGTATATCCATTATTAGCGGTGGATGGCCGATGACCATGATGATTCGGAAAAAAACCAACTCAGATTAAGGATGCTCTTTGGTCGATGAAACACGAACAGGAGATAAGTGTAAATCGTTTAATTGGTTCAAAGAACGCGTTATAAAATTGGTGTGTGCAGACAGAACATTTTTTCTATAATTCTACATAAATGATGCAAAATATTAGTTTCATATCTTCGGAAAGACAAAATAATAAAAAAAACCATAAAGCAGAACTTTTAAAGTATGTTTTAGTTTCCTCCAAACGCTGTAAATTGACATTCCCGCACTAGATGGGATACTGTCTGTCTCGCTTTTCCCTAGTCACATATACATAGGAGATTGGCATGTCCTTACTCTATGAAGACGTGTCCAGGTTCTTCTTAGTTGTTGATTGGTGACAAGTGGTTTGATTATGATGTACAGAAAATTCAGTGCATTTCGAGGTGAATTATCCATCCATTCGTTTCACCATTGCTCAAGCAGCTCAAAATTGTCGTTGCTAAATTGCACGGCAGTTCTAAGGGCAGGTTTTCTGGATCATAGTCTGTTTTTTTGCAATTCTTGCATATCACTGGGAGAATTAAGTTGTTCAGGACCCCGTCGTATTCTTTTTCGAGGGCTATTCTTCTTGGCAGGTTAGGTGGTGTTATGTGGCTAAAGTGCAGGTAGCCAGTATGGTTTCGTTTGGCAAACTGTCAATCTTGTGATTGCGGGCACTGCTGAACCAAACAGGAGATGCATATTCAACCGCTGAGTATACCAGGGGAAAAGCAAAATTTGCTTTAAATAAAACTTATACATCGAGGAAAGTAAGGTTATACTGGAAGACGTCATCTGTTATATATTTTTATAAGGTGGCCATTTGGAATGCTATCTGATAATAGGCCCTATAATGTATCTGCTTCCATAAGCTTGGCGTCGATGTAGACCCAAGTCTTACGATAAATAATTGGAGATTTCTAGAGAATATGAGAAATTATCTAAAATTATTAAGGATTACAATTATTTGCGATCAGTTCTGATGATGTTTTGAAAAGATGGCAAATCACAATGAAAATTTAAGAACAGGAAGACTTGTTGCAATAGATTCTTCCTCGAGTGGAGACACCTGTTTGTTGAAGGTCATTCTGCGGCGTTCCTACTTCCATTAGAGTTAGTATCAGTTAGCCTACAATTCACAGGATCGCAGATCAATTTCTAGTATTTAGGACACCATTCATATAGGTACCAAATCTGGGTAACTGTCGAAAAATCCTGCAATTTCTATATTGTCGAAGGGAAAACTTATTCCTATCGCAAAATATAAAGGACGAAGTCAAAGAAACTGTGCCGGAAGCCGTAGGTACCAGAAACTGAAGCTACATATCTCCAATCATCCAATTTGGAAAATTGATAAAAGCTTTTATTCCACCATTTTCAGATCGCTGTCGCCGACCTGTAATCAACCACTAATGCATATTGGTTTGTATATTTTGGCCATTGATAGCATTCATTCATTAATTTTATGATGAAGTGCTCCTCCTCATGGGTAAGAACTGTGAGCCTAGCTATAGATTCTAGCTAGCTAGATTTACATTTATAATTGTTTATTTGTCTAATTGTATTATTCAATGAAGTAGTTCTAATTAATTCTTTAAAACTGGGTTGGTCTCTTTATGCTCATGAGATTATTTCTTATATTTTTATGGCAGTTTTCATACAGTCCGACTTTCAAAGTTTATTGGCCTGGTGCTGGTTATCTTGGTCGAGATACGGTTGACAAAAAATAAACTGCAAATTCATTAATGCTTTGGAGATGTTTAATAGTAAGTCCTTCAGAGAGAATAATATTGACTACCAGTAAGGCCCAGGTAGGGCCAAATCAACGCATCCTTCTGGGAGAACCTTCCTGATTTGAGACCTTCCAAGTATTCCTTGCAAATTTCATCAAGCAAAGAGCAAAGGCCATCCTAGAACTAAGAAGAAACAAACTCTGTCCTCACATGTTTTCTTGCCTTTCATTGCCATCTTGGAAACACATAGCAAGGATAAGTCGGAAACAGCGTAAAGACTGCAGATCCTGCTGAGTCGAAGATCAAATTCTGGAAAACCTAATATCCAACTGCACCGCAATCACAGAAATGCGTGCCAACCACCTCAGCAAAGACGTTCTCTGATAACACAGTTATTGCAGTTTATTAAAGCTCTTACCAAGTGTAATGTAGTTTATTTTTTTCGTAATAAACCTTTCTTATTTCCACCTTATTCATTACTGGCCCATATGCTTGCAAGAATGCAGCTATCACTGCGTCACCATCAGAAATTGGTTCGTATTGTAATTGCAAGTTAACCTGCCAAGTTGTTTTTTTCTTATCTTGGTTTTGTGGTAACTGGTACCATTGCTTAAAAGAATCGTATCAGTCTCTTCATTTGCTTTTACATGCGCTTATTCAATATTGAAAATGTTAACTTCCTTCTTCCTCTTACGTTTTACCACCATCGACTAAATTACTGCTAGATGGAGGTGTCACATCAGAACCTGTATTGTTAAATAGAATATTTCCTGCTGCAAATGCTGACATCATGTATTTATCTAACAAAGAAAACAGCAGTCTTGTCCAACGCAAATCTTGATGGGTCGCAACTATGTTATAGAGGGACCTCCTCTGAGTATCCAGGTACAAGCTTTTATCCCAAACCGTCCTAGTTTCTGAGAAAAATCAACATTGTTTAACGCGATCTTTTTATGCCGTTAATGTTCGTCCCCGTACAACCAAGCGTTCATAGCGCTGTGGGCGGGATACACGCCTACGACCTCGGTGGCTGGTGCTCGATTCCTACCGGTGGGTTTTTTTTTCAATCTTATTGTGCACAATATTAACAATTATATTTCAAAGAAATACAATTCCAGAAAGATAGTTCACTGTCTGTAAACCATAATCATACTTGCACTGGCAGACGTTTTTTTTCAATTCCCAATCAATATCTCGTGAAGTATTCTTCTCTGCGTCCTTTGCTGTGGCCAATAAGGCACATATTATTATAGAGCATCGGATGCTAAGCGATATGACATCTGGTGGACATTTTAAGAAGTAAAGATTGCGAGATTGTTTGGTTAGCTTGTACTTGTCACATACTTACTTCGAGATAATTAGACAGGTGGAACAGGTATTACTAGGTGGATCAGGTGTTATCGGATACTGTCACGTGGTAGTACATGCATATTAGCGTTTGTGGTTAGTGTAAATACTTTTGCATTAGGTACGTCTAAAAACGAGTAATATTTACTGTTCTGTTCTGGAGTGTCGGTCTCGTTTTTAAAAGGTAATAAACAATTAGATGTAGAAGAAGAATATGGAAATACGAAAATTGCAATAGCTCGTGTACACATTGAAAGATGGATTCAAATAATAAAAGTGTTCAAAATATTAACAGGAAAGCTGCAGTGGAAGTTGGTGTCACATATAGATAAAATATTTGTAATAGCAGCTGCAATAAGCAATTTATCTGCCCCAATCTTAAGTCCTCCTAAATTTTTATCTAATTTTTTTCTTGTAAAGATTATTTGAAGTTTGTTTTATATTTTTTTTTTGTTTGAAACCCAAAATGAAAACAATATTTCATTTTTATACTTTTAATTTGCAAATTATATGAAACATATATTAACAATATTTCTTTTTTACACTTATTAGCAATGATTTTGTAAATTCATAATTGAATTCTACATCGATGACGGCAATTGTTTTATCAATGGATGCAAATAAAACGAATTTGCGTAAATTCAAATTAAGAATTGCTATAGTAACCTGCACTTGGGCATAATATTTATGTTTTTGTTTTAACTTGTATGTATTGTTTGTTTTTGTAATATACTTTATTGTTGTTAAAATTTCTTCAATTGTTTTTGATGAACCCTCAAAAGGACACATAATTTCCATGTGTGTACATGCATGTACATTTCATCAAATTAATGGATGCTTCATGATTTTGTAAAGTTAGCTGTCCAGTAATTTCATGAGGATTACTACTCAATGCACTCGTTTGCAAACATTTATCATTTACACTTAGTATAATTTAGTTATAATTTAGTTCTAATGATCTCTTTGTTTGGAATTATTATTTTGTATTGTGTATTGTAATTTGTATTTATTCTTTTGCTGTCGTGCACATATACAGCGTTAGTAAAAAGTCCCGGAACGGTTGAATCAGCAAGACTGAAAGCCTATAAAATGTATCCCGTCCATGAGTTAACTGAAGATGATCCAGATCGTAGACTACATTTTTGCGAAACGATGACGAAATTGATCGAGGAGCAGCCTAATGTTTTAGATCACATCATTTTTTCAGATGAGGCAACGTTTTATCTCAAGGGCACTGTGAACAGACATAATTGTCGCTACTGGTCAATTGAAAATCCGCATTGGATTGAAGAAGTACATACACAGCGTCCTCAAAAGGTGAATGTCTGGGCTGGTCTTGTTGGAAACAACATCATAGGACCATTTTTTATAAGAGGAAATTTAACTGGCAACGTCTACTTAAATTTATTGCGAAATGAGGTTGTTCCAGCACTTGCGGCCCTCTTTCCAAATGCAAACATAGGTGATCACCCTAATGCACATTTTTGGTTTCAACAAGATGGAGCTCCCCCCCATTTTGCCCATAATGTCCGCGATTATTTGAATGAAATTTTTCCGGAACGTTGGATCGGACGTAGAGGAGCAATCGATGGCCAGCACGTTCGCCAGATCTCTCGCCAATAGATTTTTTCTTTTGGGGTCACTTGAAATGTCAAGTGTACAAAAATCGTCCCCATAATCTTGAGCAATTGGAAGAGAGAATAGTTCAAGAAGCTAATCGCATCACTCCAGAACAAATACAAAATTCAAAAAGAAATTTTGCTGACCGTTTACATTTTTGTCAAATTGTAAATGGGAAGCATTTTGAACAATTATTGTAATCGCAACCTGAATAGACAGGTATCTTGATTTTTCTGTATTAGGACACTTTTTAATTTTTTAACTGTTTTTTTGTGAATAAAAATAAACATTTATTTAAAGACATTCTGGTAAGGAAACCTATTACAAAGAGATATAGAGCCGACAAATCTTTTCTTATATTACAGTATGCTATACCTCTTTGCCTTCTTTAACAGTAACAGTAAGTCAATACACACTGTTTAATAAAATACACTAGCTTAAAATACGTTTTAAAACACACCAACAAGTTTTAATCGAAAAAATAATCACACTCAAACACGCCAATAATACAAATGTCAAAAATAATCTCGCAACCTTTAGTTATCAAATAGCCGCTAGAAGCGGCCCTATTGTAGAAATCTTTAATCTTTTAGGACCAATTCATCTCCACACTGCTGAAGCAGTTGAGAATCTGGAAACTACATCATCCGCAGCAGTTAAGCACTATCATTTTGTCAGGTTTTGGAGTGTTAAAAATTGTAAAAACATTTTAAAATTTGGCCAAAGTGTGTTTTTAAGTTAACTGATACATAAAAAACAACATCCTGTATATAAATTAATTATAAATTATTATTACATAATTTATTAACTCTAGGCTATCTTGAATCAATGACGATAGAAATTGTGCTTTCTTAAATAGAACCCCTTCATCTTATTTAATGAAGCATTAAGATATAATTAACTTCTTACAAATGAATGATAACCATTTTTTTCCATAAATATTTAGGATCTTAAGTAATCAATGCGAATGGTAATTACCTTGTTTGCATCATTTGTTCCTACGTATGTCTATTACATAGAATGAAAAAGTGTGTAACGATCACGAGCCAATTTAAATTTCAAGTATCAAAGATAGCAGGGTATGTGTACAAGGACTTCTAGTTAAAAAAGCAATTATAGATGCTCATATTCAGTTAAAATAAATACTTTCATAAACGTTAGTTGCATTTAAAAGTGGAACATCGATCTAATAAAGAATTTTAGTTGCTAGTTACTTAATTTAATATTGAATCACCATTCATTCGATAGATAGATACTTCGATAGAATAAACTCGCATTCAAACGATCTATAAATGCTTGTTTATCAATTTAACGTTACCAGTTAGTAATTGTTTTCAATTCGTTCTAATAAAATGGCGCGATTTATGCGTAATTTACGTCGAACGAGCATCGGATGTGTCTGCTTGGATTGTCTATTAATCAAAGTCGATTGCGTGCAGAACATGTCTCCGCGTAACAGTTTAATTCAGACAATTAAAATAGATTCGAGTCATATTTTTTTCGTCCTTCTCTCTCCTTTTTTTTTATTCTAGAACATGCTCGAGTCAGATATAATGTCTGTTTAAAGAAAAATTAGTATCAGTCGGTCAAGGTGAGCAATAGCCACTTTAGTTTCTTACTTCAGAGTTTTTTTTATAATTATAAAAGTTGCAAAATATAAAATAAAGTTTCGGTAAATTACATACACGTAGATTGCCCGCTATATTGTGATAAACTGCATATTATTACATACATGGTACGTCGACGTTACGTAAAGAAATTAAATCGAAATAATCACTTTAGCCTTGACAACATGCGGCCAAATTTCACGAACGCGCGAGGATATTACGTAAGATTAGCGAGAAAAGGACCGGTGAAATTCTTTATTGTTTAACATATTTGGGCTGGTGCATATACGGTCTACAACCTGATTTTTTACTTTCTCTTTAAGCGACAACTATGTGCTAAATATACAATCGGCAGTGTGTTATTGACACTTGACATTTATGCGAAAAAAACAAACCAGTTCCTATTTCATGTTTTTCTAAGGAATGCACTATTCTGGCTTGTTTTGTTTGCGTATTGTGTGGTTAATTGTATACAATTTGATTTAAAATTTTGTGTACTATTTTGGGTAGTGTGCAGTCTCTACTCATGTTCATTTACAGATTTAACCATCTCCTCGGATAGTCTACTTGTTCTCTTAATACCAATCTTTATGTAACACCAGATGCGATTTGTTTTTCTAAAATGACCATGACCATTAATAGTGAAGATGGTCATGACGTTATCCTTGGTCGTGAGGTTATAATAGCTATATAATTTGCTGTTTGCAAATACTATCTCCTTCTGAGACCTTCCTGTTGGGGATACCCTCAATGACCTTCAAGACCATTTTGACATATAACAACGATTCGTGAACCTGGTCCATCCTCTCGGGATATCATTTTCTGCACTAGATGATTTTTTATTGCTTGAACTAAAGTGAAGAAAACAAAAGAAAGGTGATATCCAGAGCATCCACCCTCTTGCTGTTAGGCATTTACGAGGATAAATCAATAATTCCTTCCATTGCTCAGCTCAATTGGTATCATCATGGTGTAGTGCAATCTGTCAAACGATGCTAAACAATCACCAGATTTAAGTACTACTCATTCATAGTTATTTATCCATCGATTTATTTTTGACTTCAAAATAGGTCTAATCATTTGAGCCAATTCTCTATTCCGTGAACATTCTTTTGAGGATTGCAAACGGGTATTGCTGTATTGTCGCTGAGAGGCCAGAACTGGAAAATACCATTTGGGCATAGTTTTCATTGACTTGTGACACGGTGCATTGTCTTGGTGGAAGAGCACTTTTTTCTTTTTCATGCGAGGCCTCTTTTACACAACTTCCTTCCTCAATCGCTCCAATAAACTATAGTACTATTCGCTGTTGATGGTTTTTCCTCTTTCAAGCTTAGGTTCAAGCTAAGGTTCGTCAGATCCTATCCAGTCAGCTGACTGTCGTTTGGACTCTAGGGTGAAGTGATGGAGTCACATGTTCCATGATAAAAAATCCTTCTTATTGGGGCTAGACTGCTCCAAATAGTGTTCCGAATCAACGACACGTTGCTGGATTTTGTCTGAGCAAATGCGGTTCCCATTTTGACAACAGCTTCCTTATGAACAAAAGTCCATGCAAAATGAAGTGAACACGTTAGTTTTATATATTTAGGGTCATGCAATTTCACTTGGTGGTTTGCCAAAATTATGGTGAGGACTTTCCTAATGTTTTTACCAGTGTAACCAGCTCAATTATCCAGTCTTACAGTCTGCAAATCACCATTCCACGGTTGACTTTTGATGGAGCAGAGTCTGGATAAAAATTATCCAGCCAAGCCTTGGGCCGAGCAATGTTTTTCCCAATCACAACGTAATGATAAATCAACGCCCGCAATTGCTTCAAATTCGTTGCTCAAAACTAACATCACTAAAACTATTGTAACTGGAAAACTGCTGGTTGGATTGTCATGAAGCATTGATAGGTACTGTTTAAAGATTGGTACTTTCTAAACCTTGTAGCAGTAGCGCCCTCTAGAATTATCTGCCTATGTGTTATGTTTTGATGGAAAAACACGTGAAATCTTTAATTGAGAACTTCTGTCATCAATATAATGTCACAAATTTGAAAGTGGACATACTACTGTTTCTGATCAGCAGCAATGAACCTTCTTGGTGGATAGGGTTATTGACGAAGTGAAGGACTACTGATTACCACTAAGTCATTATCATTGACGCAAACTAGGATTGTCTGTTAGACCAGAGATGTTTTGCTATGTTCCATGTAATGTTTGCTATATTACTTGCTACATTTTCAGGATTGCCTACATATATCCAATTTTTGCTAGTTGACCAACTTCTACTATTAGGTTTACTAACTTATTATGTCTTTGATATTGCTATCTTTATGTGGTTTCCCGTGGGTAATATTGATATGTGGTCTGCGTGGACGTTTGCTTAACCGGTAATTTTTAGTTTGTTTGCTCAGTTTTAACTAAACTAAGGATCGATCATATCAGTCAAAAAAGTAGAGGGCCAGTCAGGAGGATCAATTTACTAACGCGTTAGGAATTTGTTATAATAAATGTTATCGCAAACAAGAAGAAAGTCTTCAATATTTGTTTAGATATTGCAAGTTCCCACCATGTTCTGATACCTCGAGCTTTCCACTGCAAACAACTCTTTCTTCTCTTCTGTCCTTTTCAGTCAATCTCACCGATCTCTTTCTGACTATCCTTAACAAACAAAATTAGTCTCCTCCCCATCACCTTATCCATTTTGTTTGCGTAAAAGTTTTCTAATATTTCATTCTCGCCCAACCCATAATAATCGCCTAGACTTCTTCTGAACAAGCTTGTGTTTCTCATTATCGTCGTTAATATAATTCAAATTTTTATTTACGTATCTCTTAATTCAATCTAAATCCAAGATTTAATTAAACATACAAGCTTTTATTTCCAACCACCCGGATAATATAATTAGCTTTCTAGAATACATATTGCCGACTTAATCCGGAAAATTCGACAGTTGGAAAAGAATTTCCACGGTCCAGATTTGTCTTAATGGATTCCCCATCTTTAACTTTTCGAAAGTAAAATTGGACGTTGTACTTACCGGTCTCAAAAACTTCTAATTGAAATTACCTTCTTCTACGCCTACATTCTTCGGAAGTTCGACTTCCTCCCCTGCCGCAATTTTCGCTTTCATGAACATCGAAAAATATCCGAGATACACGAGGACCCCGAAATATTAATGAAATCCTAAACGAAGTCTGCAGTGTCCTATCTTTTTTTAATGAATATGTATCGATTACTTCAACATTCATTCTTAGAGACTTTCTAATGTTTAATTTAGGCCCTCTACGTCTAAAAAAAGTTTGAACTTTTTTATCGTCGATTCAAACCCTTTTTTTATTGGTCCTGTTTTTTTGTGTCTACTCTTGTTGTTTCCGAAGTGGTCAGGGATTTTCGTTTTATTCGTCGCGTAGTAAAGTTTGGAGAGTGATGTTTCGAGCAGAGATTTAATTTTCGGTTTTTCAGGTGCAAGCTTTCCCTGCGCCCGTTCCAGCAGCAAGCCGCTTACAGTCTCTAAAGTTGGAGCTTACGTTTCTAAACTTCGAAATCGGCTTCTGATCCTGCTGTGTCCTCCGAATGGAAACCCATCAGATTTTCATTTAGGGTCGAACGTAGGAGGCAAAAAAGCGCGACCATATTAGTTGCCGATGCTAGTATTATGATTATTTATTTATTGAGCAACCAAGTTCTAACTTGAAATGCGATTGTCGGTATTTATATAAGTAAGTTCCATTCAAATCGTATCATTAAAATCGTATTAGTGGGGTAATCGTGTCGTGGAGGTTGGCTATACGCCCTTATCTCTATATGGCATGTAAACGGGAAACTAGTACATGATAACAACGCAAATAATTACATACATGTAGTTTAATACAACACACACATATACAAAGTTCTACCGTTGGATGATAAATTACCGTTCATTAAAAGCACATTTTAATAGCGTTTATGTAAGTTAAAACAAAGAAACTACACCTGAATAAATGATAACGAAGGTTTCCACGGTCCAAATCCCTATGAGAATGGATTCTGGGATTTAGCCACGTCATGGTAGTGTAATATATACAGATTTCAAACATAGAATTAGATGCAAAAATAAAAGACACTAACTCGACGTTTCGTCAGTAGTGTGAGCGACTTCTTCAGAAGCAAAATGTGGATAAAGGATGTTGGAAGGTTAGAGTATTCAATCTCTTTGTATCTTGGTAAAAATATAACCATTCTGGAGAAGAGCATGGTTCAATCCTTTATTGATATATTGGAAAATTGAAAACGCCAGATGTACAATGGACTTAATTACAGATTGTTTCTTGTATTGGATAATGGTGTCAGCTGGCTTGAAGATATCGATCTATATGTGCGAGCAAGTTTCTTGTATCCATAGCAACCGAAATGACAGTAGTCATAGTAAATTTGATGTCAACCCGTTGATTATTAAGAAAATCAAAAAAAAATGTATTGAGTATTGCTACCATAAAGCCAGACAAGAACAAGGCCACTAGCGTACCTCAATAGTACCTAAAGTTTTTTTTTGACTTACATGTTCCAAATCTGAAGCTTCAAATGACTCAGGAAGTTTGAAGTCAGACATTTTTCGGCTAACTTGGTCATATACATATATCTGGGGATTCATGATCTTGAGCTAGTAGTTGGGCGAGTTTGAAAGGCATTTTAGATATCACTTTAACGAAATGCATGTGTATTTCTTCAGCCATAAGTGAGAGAATATGCAGCATTAACTATTGGCCAAAATACTATATTGTGCGTAAGGATTTTTGGAAAGTCACACAAGTAGTGTTTCACATGGAGATTTTAGAGCAGATTTCAAGGCAAGACATATTCGTTGGAAGAAGATGCAACACCTAGGTTAGTTACCTCATTATGTCTCCTCCATTGAGATTGCTGTACATCCTCGGAATTACTTTGGTCTGTCTGTCCTGATATCCTGGACATCGTTTGGCCAAAAAGTCATTTATTGCTTGTGACAAGAACGGTTACCTGAAATTAACAAATATGGCGATATTGTCGTGGACCAGATCAGGAAATTTTTGTAATAGCGTGCCGAGAAAATCAATGAGATCGTCGATCCCGCCAAATCTGGTAGAACATTGTGTTTTTAATAAATGTCATTTTCCTTAACTTGGAAATCTAGTAAAGTTTGAAAACACTTCTAAGTGGTCACAATTCCTCAACCATCTAGAAATTAAATTAAATAAAGTCGTGATAACTCTGCCATCTCCTTCATTGCAGTTCAGCCAAGATCTAACCTTAGTGTCACATTTTCCTCACCTTCTCAGTGAGTAATGTTGGTTGCAATCAAAGTTTTGAAGACGGATTCAAGAATACAACTCCATAAAGCATTTCGTGCTACTTGCATCTACACCCTTTCAGATCAAATCTTTTCATTTTGCTAATTAACTGCGCAAACTCTGCTACAACTTAACAATGGCGTATGAAGTCTTCTAAATGGAAGAGAAGCACTATCGCCTCCTTCTTCACCTGGTACAATAGGATAGAATCGCTTTTCCTCTGAGCACGTGACCCCTACGTATGAGAATTTGAATCTTGGACTTGGAATCTGGAATCTCGGAATATTTGGAGATTAATTTTTCAATGAAGTTTCTGGTATAATACATATGTTCTTCTTTTTGTGATTTGTGCTACAACTATTTTGTTTGGAGTTATGTTCAGCCCCCATTGAAAACATTATTACCAAGATAGGCTAAGAATATGTTTCATTCAATCTGGTAGAACACTGTGTTTATAATAAATGTCATTTTCCTCAACTTGGAAATCTAGCAAAGTTTGAAAACAGTTCTAAGTGGTCACAATTCCTCAACTATCTAGAAATTACCTCTTCTCCCAAAGCTATCAGCCAATCTCATCAATATCTTCACTGTTTATGTTGGTTGAAGCAGTTGTTCTGAACTCTTGGATCTTGATTTAACCTAGAGAGAACATGGATTGTGTGAGGATTCAAGTATGAAGCCAAAAACGCTCGGCCTTAGCGTCTTTTGGCTTTAAATATTACAAACAAAGATTCACTCCTCTGCCGTAAGGTGAAAATTCGCTTCTAAATTTTGCCC
>SMLS01052655.1:0-29847 GCA_004785975.1 Popillia japonica
ATGCGAGAAATCGAATAAAATCCTGTTAAATAAACTCGATTGGGAGAGATGTCTTACTGTTACAGCAGAATTATCTTACCAGAAAGATAGACATGAGTACAGTTTTAGGCAAAATGAATTGGAAGAAGTAAAAACTAGGTCATCTCAAGATGATATTCCTGTATTGTATTTGAAATTTTAATATCTGAGTTACTATAAATACGAATTTAACTTTCAGGAGTTAAGATGTGCATTACTTGGCTCGCCCACTAATAATTACGAGTGCGAGATTTGTAAACAAACTTTTGATATTTGTACCGACTACTTAGATCACCAATTTGAACATAATGGTACTTTTGTTTTTCGCTGTGATAAATGTCCTAAAGTATACTTTACTAGAGTTAATAATATCACCATCTTAAACCGGGTTTTTATAGGTATTTGATACGCGAGAAAAAATTGTTGAACATGATCGGAAACATAAGAAACCGTGCTCTCTTTGTGGGAAAATGATATTAAAAAGCAGTATGAAATTGCATTTAATACAGCATACTGATAAGCATAGGTAAATATATGCAGCATTTATAGATTTTAGTTTTTGTTAACGTTCCTACAATTTTAGATGTGCTCAATGTTTAAATCGATTTAATTCAAGAGCATCACTACAACAACATATTATAACCGTACACACTGATATCAAAGATCATGTTTGTTCCACTTGCGGAAAGAAATTTTCATCGAAAACATCAATGCGAGTTCATATGAAGTCACACAGTAACGAAAGGCTTTACAAATGCAAATTATGTTCTTATGCTGGGAGAACAGCTTCAGCAGTGTATGTTCATATGTCAACTCATGAAAACGATTTCTGCATTTGTGAAGTTTGTTCTAAATCATTTAAGAGTATGCGAAATTTAAATGACCATTTACGAAGAGTGCATAGTGAAACTAGAAAGCACGAATGCAACTATTGTGGTAAGAAATTCATAGATAAATACATCTTAAGCATACATATTCGTCGGCATACTGGAGCTAGACCTTATAAGTGTACGGTATGTGAAAAGACATTTATTAGATCAGATGGTTTAAAGGAGCATATGGTAACTCATGGAGAAAGGATTCCAAACGAATGTGGGAAATGTGGAAAAAAATTTACATCTAAAAAAGGCATGGCAAGACACCATTGCAACTTGTAAGTTATTTTTTTTATATTTTCTATCTGTGGACGGAAGATATTTAACTTTTTACTGCTTGCATGGTGCAATACCTGAAAATATCACTGAAAACGTTCAAGAATTTAGAAGGTCGTTCGCCTCGAACAATTTCTGACAGCTGTCAAATTAAAAAAAAGAACCGGTAATTAAGCTGCCAAAATTGAAAATATAACCGTTTTTTACTCCGCAAATATTCTAGCTGCACAATAGTTTTGGTACGCCGTGTATATTTAGATACCTATTCACTAAAAAATGGTATGAATCAACTAACCTAACATTCTATTATTTTGAAATTTACAATAATAATAAATCTATTGATTCTTATAAATTATAAAACTTCGTTAAAATTTTAATTTTCAATTTATTGAATATATCCACTACTATCAATATCATGGCTATAACAGCTACACTTCCTTTTTTGAATAAATGGACATACCTACTGTATAATTATACACACGATTTTTCGATTTACAGTCAATGAAAAACTAAACCAGAAAAAGTGTGCCAGTTAACGTTAATTTCCTGTAATAACATTAAAAGTAAGTAGAACTATGTTAGACCTCTTTTTGACCCTAATATTATATTTATGTATGTAAAAGACTTCAGAAAAGACTGCTATTCTGTATTTAAACTAATTTAAATAATTTATTCACTATTAGCAAAATGGAACCTAAAATAATATTACTTTTAAGTGGAAAAAGAAAATCAGGGAAAGATTATATAGCCGAGAAGCTACAGAACAGGTAAGCGTAAATATATTTTACTGATTTATATTCAAAATAAGCCAAATTAGACTTGAGGACAAAGCAGAAATTTTAAGAATTTCTGAGCCAATCAAATCTCATTATGCAAGCTATCTCAACTTAAATCTAGAGGAATTACTAAGCAGTAATTGCTATAAAGAAACGTATCGGCAAGAAATGATTATCTGGAGCGATGAAGTTAGGAAAAAGGATCCTGGATATTTCTGCAATTTAGCTTGCAGTAAAGGTAATTCTAAATGTATTTATTTTTGAAAATAATTACTTTTGTTATTGTTATAGCGGTTGGTAAAGATATTTGGATTTTTAGCGATATAAGAAGGAAAACAGATATTCATTGGTTTCGTACTAACTACCCTGGTAAAATAAAAACTGTTAGAATTCTTGCAAATCAGGACGTTAGAATTGCGAGAGGTTGGGTGTATACTGAAGGTAAATATTTAACGATTAATGATAATTTGGTGTGCAGTAAATTGGCGAAGTATTTACGCAGGATAGTGAAAAATTCATTTATTAGTTGTTAACATTTCTTTACGAGTTACCTGAGGGATATCACCCTAATTTTTATGCCACTACCAACGCGGAATTCCGTTTTAGGTGTGGATAATGTTACATCTGAATGTGATTTAGACGATTGGAATGATTGGAACTTGCAAGTCAACAATAATGACGAGGCATCATTAAAAGACAGTATTGATAAAATACTTGATTTACTAATATAATTAAAAAATAAATTTAATAGTATTAATAAAAGTAAGACGAGAATACAAAATTAAACTTTTTCAATACGATGATCATTTTTATTGACCCCAAAATGCAATTCGTCTCCTATCTGATATGCCCAAGTCATCCTGTTACTGCTGAATCCTATTCCAACTTCTCCTTTAGGAGTTACAGTTATCGCACCTGCAGTATTCTTTAATTTCTTAGTCATTTTCTCAATACTATAAGTGGTGGCATCCTGAACATTTTTCCCCTTTTCAATTTCCTTTAAAATTGCATACGCTAAGCAGAATTTAGCGATCGATTCACCATGACCAGTTGTTGATACAGCCCCTAATGCATCGTCAGCATACGTTCCACTTCCCAAAACACACGTATCACTGCTACGCCCAACCATTTTTCCTTCGTAACCTCCAGTTGATGTTGCAGCAACAACATGACCGTTACATGCAGCTACAGCTCCTACGGTACCTAATTCCGCTCTTTTCTCTACTAATCTTGCTTTTATTAATTCTAATCTTTCTCGTTTAGCTTCTGTCACTAATGCACCAGGTGGTAGAATTTCAAGCCCCTGTTCCTTAGCAAATCGCAACGCACCTTCACCTGCTAACATGAAATGGGGGGTCTTTTCCATAACTCTTCTAGCTAATGTTATAGCATTTTTAACATCTTTCAC
The DNA here is from genome assembly GCA_004785975.1 of Popillia japonica. NCBI lineage: Eukaryota > Metazoa > Arthropoda > Insecta > Coleoptera > Scarabaeidae > Popillia > Popillia japonica. Next base: position 3,354 of record SMLS01052655.1, read on the forward strand.
AATCGTTACTGCTCCAGCGCTTAAATCTGATCCAACCATAATGCTGGCATCCATTTCAACTTCCCCATCTAGATTTAGTACAGATCCTTTACCAGCATTGTACATTTCGTTATCTTCTAAGATACGTACAGCAGTTTCAACAGCATCTAAGAGTGAGTTATTTGCTTTTAATACTTTGTATCCTTCTTTTGCTGCATGTTTAACTCCTTCGAGTAACTCTTGAGCCCTTTGATCGTTAGGTATTTCACCAGCTCCACCATGAACAAGCAAAACGGGCTCCATTATTTTGAACTGATGTAGTTTCAAGATTTTACTTATTACTGTTAAAAATAGGTTACCAATGGCTGTTTATATGTATCTAATGAGAGAAACCCTTAAAAGATTGGAATAATAGTAGTTATAATGCACTTTATCCTTTGTTTCTTTATCTTGTGTCAATGATATTGTGTTGATTATCTTCTGTATCACTACACTTACTACTATGGTTATGAAATACTTTTGTAATTCGTTTATAGATAAATATGAATTTCTAATGTAAATATTGTCGTAGAATGTTTAATAGTACCATAATTTAAGGTAATTTTTCTTTGAGCAAGTAGAAAAAAATTGAAACATAACCTCTATTGTATTTCTAAATGACAGCCTGTAGAGGTAAGTTTATTCTAATAAGCCAAATATTAAAATGCTTTATAACTCAATTTATCGACCACCGTTATGTTAAAATTACAGTTTTTCTGTGGGAAACTCCTTTAAAATAGTTTAAAAAAACGCATGTAATGGAATACAATTTCTTTAATTAAAAAACTTTCTTCAGGAAATCTTATAAAAGGCAATTAGATACAATAAATTACTTATTGTTGATTCATAAGTTCTAATTGTGCTGCGGCAATTGTTTTCATGCCTTCCTGAACAGAACCGATATTCGTCTTCCAAGAGTACAACAAATCTCTCAGTTGTTGCCATTGGGCTCTACCGAATGTACGATGCATTGTACTCGAAACATACACTTTCTTCATAGCCTGATCCATTCGAGCTCGAACCAATTTCGTTTTTAATACTAAAAATCAGTCAATAATTAGCAAACGTTGCATTGATTTCAATGTAAATTTCGTAATCTAACCTTCGATAATGAAACCTTCTACCTCCTCAGCTGGCAGCTGCAATTCTTTCTTGATAACATCGAAACTTATCTCCGGATTTGTCTCTGCCAGTTGCATGAAGGATAGCAGTCTCATTTTTTGCATATTCTGCTCGTGGTTTAGGCCTTGAGAGGTAACAAATTCCTTATGATCTTTATAGAATTTCATATAACTTTCAAGATTATCACTAACAAATATTGACAGCAGATCATGAATTAATTCACCCTCCAGGAATTTCACTGGTTTTAGAGACAGAAGAGGGTCTAACAAGAAAGTGTTAGGATCTGCTAAGGCAGACGCGATGCAACGAATTGCATCTTCTCTTGCGTGAGATGCGTTTTCAGCAGTATATGTTCCTAGGAGTTCTATCATAACCTTCGCTGCTTGTTCACTAAAATAATTATTATTAATGGACATTTTACACACATATGTACATCTAAAAAAAAATTAATACCTTTGATTACTCTTTAGCAGAACTTCATGCAATAATCTATATAATTTTTGTAATTGCTCGGGTGATGGCGGACATGATGCAAATTGTTGCTTCAAATAATCAACATCACGAAAGGCTAACTTGACCTGGTCTGTCGCTTTCGCAATTATAATTAAATGATAATAAACATGATAACGCATTGGAGATCGTTCATCTAAAGATTGGAAGAGCAGCCATAGTCTGTGCATAATATTAATTATGTTAAATCAAATATAAACACTAATTTTTACTTACGCCTTTAAACAAACAAATCCTAATTTTGAACCAGGTGCCTTTGTTAACTTTTCACAGAAAGCCAAAATTATATTCTCGGATCGCTCCAACGGAACCTAAAATTAAATCAATTAGCATAACAATGGTTTAGGACCCACATATAATAAATTTTACCAAAACCATTATAGAAACGATATCAACGAGGACACTTTCGACTTCTGCTTCTTGACCTTCCCTAAAACAAGCGTCGCATACGCCGATGATTTTATGTAAATCATCTTCAATTCCTTTCGGCGATTTCTCTTCTGATATTTCAGCTCCGAGCCCTTTCAAATAAGCTCTCAATTCCTGTGCCTGTATATTGAAAACATAACCTATAGCGCCTATATCATATGGCTACACGTTGCGGTTACATCAAGCGTAATACAAACTATTTGAGTAGTTTTAAAAAGCATACCTGGTCTTCAGGAGTTATATCTATAAAAACAGGAGGCCCCTGCATATTGTTATTATGAGGAGCACACACAACTTTCAATCAAATTGATTTGCAAAAGAAGTCAATGCTGTCAAACGTCAGAAAGTAAAATCACGTAAAATGTCATTTATCAGGTTAGCCAACTTAGTTTTTTTTAAGGGATTTTCATTCTTACTAGAAATACTGAACATACACAGCCATCCAAATTATAAGAACATATATATGTACGTTCACAAAAATGACTGTTAAGATATTTTGCATTCAGTTTAACTCTGATGTAAAAATAAACGAAACTTGCAAAAATATTAGATTAGTTTATTTACATTATGAAAACTGCTACACTATTTTATATATCCTAATAAGTTAATAACCATATTTTTCATTTAAACTTGTCCTGCCATCGCCAGTCTGTCCAGCAGGTGGTACCCACATATTGTAATCTTCTTTAGCGGCATCCTCCTGATATCCTTTCTGCTTTTCAATTTCAGCTTTTTCCTGTCTATGTTGTAACCTTCTCTGGTTCTTCTTCTTCTTCTTTTCCGTATCTAATTCAGAAGACCCTTCGTCGATTGCGTTTTTATCGTCAGATTCGTCGGGCTCATCGTCATCTTGACCTAATTTATTTACAGCTAGCGTTATCTCTTTAGCTAGCTTTATTAATTTTTGTGCAGTTTGTAATATATCATCACCTGTTTGAATTGCTTTTAAGGCGTCGGATATTGAATCTATTTCATTCGTAAATGCATCTATCACAGCTATAAATTTGCTACTATTTGTGTAGTTTAAAAAGGAATTTAAAATGTCTTCCTGCGTAGATTCTAAATATGCAGGATGTAAAGATTTCATTTTAGACCAAATATTACGCAAATGCCGTTCAGATACAGTAGACATTAAGGGAAATATCATTTTAAATGAAGCATCTATTTTAGAAAATTCATTCTCAAGTTTTTCGTCCTGGTTAGTTTCATTTTTTCTTATTTTATGCTTTGGAAAAGTTTCATTTTTAATTGCTTTGGGTGTTACAGAAAGGTCTGCTGCATTTTGTGTACATACTGTTATTGGTTTTGATACGGCTTCAACCTTTTCTTCTTGATCTTCTTCCTCCTCTTCCTCATTATCATCAACTTGTATTTTAGTACTGTCTTTTCTCTCAGGTAACTGTACTTTAACTTTTAAACGTTTTCCAAAAATTGGCAACTTATTTTTCAGCTTATCGTTAAGAGTAGTTTTCTGTGTTTCTTTAATTAATGTTGGTAAGGCTGTTGGCTTAGTAATATTAACCAATTTTGCAACGTTAGCCAAATCTTGTTTTAGCTTACTTAAATCAGATTTTAACTTAATAACAGCTTGTTTATCCAGTTTCATTTGTTTTAATTCCTTCATGTAGTGATCAAGTGAATCTTCCTCAGTTGATCCGCTGGCACCTGACGCGTCCTTGTTGGAGTTTTGGAGTTGCTTTTCGATGGTGTTGATTTCCTTGCGTAAAGCTGTCTCTTTCTCTAGCTGTAACAACGTAAATATTATTTTTTAATTAAGCTTTTATATTAATTATTCGTAGCATACCAAACTTTGATATGTTTCTGGTTTTGCAGGTACTTTAGCTTTCATTCTGTTTTCCCTTTTCTTTTCAATAGTTCCCGTTCTATCTAAAAATGTATCGTCGTCGCTATCATAAAAATCGTTCTCTTCCCAGTTTTTCGCTTTACGTTTTCGAGATTCTAAAAATAAAATCACTTTAATCAAAAGCATAAATAACACTATTTATATTTACCATGAATTGCTTGCCTTAATAATCCGTATCTGTCCAGAATTCTGCATGCTTCTAAAGCGCATTGAACCACAGCTTCTTTTTTCTTCCCTTTATGAAGTACTTCAGCTACTACAGGTCTCCCGTGATCGTCATCTACAGGTAATTCTACCTTACATAAAAATTGACCTATACCTTGTTCAGTACAGTCATAGTCTAAATCGTATCCTTCCCTTTCCATAAATCCTCTCAGAGCTTTTTTAGGATCGTCCAAATACAATTCCTCATTAGTAGTTTGTGCAAACGGATTTTCGGTCATATCTGTATCTTCATCAGCATCCTCACCTAGATTTAGTATGAAATTTATAAATTAAAAATACCAAAATAAAAAATAACATTACCGAGTCCCCAATCAACTCCTCGTTCCTCAAGTTTCTTTTGCATAGCTTCCTTTTCTTCCTCTCGTTTCCTGATAGCTTCTTCTTCAGCTTCCTTTCGTTTTGCTAATTCCTCCTGTCGTCGTTGTTTCAATTCAGTTACGGTTAGTTCACTTTCTTCTTCTGTATCGGAATCTGGGCCATTTAATAAAAACGACCTCGAACTTAAACCTAATTTTATCAAATGACCAACCTGAAATATTAGAATCATTTTAATTGTACATATACTTTAAGTTTCCTGTATTATTATAAAAATAATATTTCTTTAGTGTATAAATGGCTTTATTGATCAAACATCATTCAAATTGATTCAAATGCAAAATTGTCACCACACTCTGTCACTACCATTTTTTATCGTATAAATTTCATTCAAAGTAAATATGAATGCAAAAAAATCTGAAAGCAAAGTGAAATCAGTAGTAAAGCAAACTAAATCCCAAAGCAGTCAAAATGAAAAGAAAGAGGACAGTCTTGAGAAAATCAAAATGTTAGTTGAGAAGACAGCCGTCATGCAGAGTATGAAGGATGAACGACATAAAACAGCCGACAAATACTTTTCTCAGTTACGTAAAAAGCTAGACGTTAGTGGAACTTTTTTAAAAAATGCCAAGCAAGATATAGAAAATATAAAATTCCTCTTTCAAAGGGATCACATCAATAATTTAGAAGCGAAATATTCTCTGGATAACATAGATAAAACCGAGGACGAAATTGAAGATGAAATTAAATCAGTACAACAAAAATTGAACGGTTTGCAAACACGTTTACACAATTTGAAAATGAAAGCAAACAACGAATCTCAAACATTAGAAGAGGCTATTACAAAAACAATTAAAAGTTTAGATAACGCAAGTAAAGGAATATACAGTGATTGTAACGAAAAAGTGTAATATGTATGTACTAACATATACTTTTACATATGTTCTTGGTTTTAGCTTATTTTTATTTAGAAATGTTCCATGTGTACTGGTTAAATCATATAAATAAAACCCTTTTGGTTGGCCATCGGATTCTGTGGATCTATACTGTAAAACTGCATGATATCTGAAAAAGTAAAGATACAAAGTGGTGGTTAATATTTAAATGATATCCTACCTCGAAATTGTAGGGTGTGCCATTGATATATCGCAGTTATTCAATCGACCAAACACCCAATAAGGTTTATCCATTAAATTAATTGTTTCTATTATAGATCCTAATTTAAGAACTGCTAATTTATAACGTTTATCTCCTACTTCGGGTAATCCAGACCAAATCGGTACTGCATAAGGCAGTGGCAACTGTTTTTCTTCAACGTCATCATTTTTAAGTACTGAAGCTATAATAACGCAGTCATTGTATGATAAATAGTATTTAATTATTATACATACATTCACTTTCTCTTATTTGCTCATTTTGTACATTTGTTATAGTGTTTTCTGATATACTTTCTGGCTTTTGTTCAAGAGTGCTTTTGATAATTTTTTTAGGAAGTTTGCCTACTTTTCCTATTAATAACGGCTTTTTGAATAACAATTTGTCTGGTTCTGCTTGTGCATCGGGAGTTTCACTACTTGCAGCAGAATCCATGGTGAAACCTATAGCAATTTTTTTTGAAAAATAACAATAAATTATTTATGACCATGTAACATAACCTATAACTTCGTTCCGTTTGACAATATCGCTGACATTAGCTACAAACGCTACAAATATCGTCAATACTACCAACTTATTTCAATTTAAAATTAAGTAAAAAAAAAAAGATAGATTTTCATTTTTTATTATTAAGATGACAACAAAAAAGATCAACAAATAAAAAAAACAATAACAACACAGTCAACGAGAAATATGTACAACGCGGGTCTCCGCAGTTAACTTAAAGGAATTTTCAGTCGTCGTTAATGCCATCCTCCGTAATGGCCTCCGGCGCCAAAATCTCCTCCTTCGTAACTGGAACCACCACTAAGGACGCTAGTAACTTCACCGCTGTCGCCGCCGCCGTGGCCGACATCATAGCTTGATACACCGGAATAAGAACCAAGTCCTTCACCATGACCGCCGAGCGAACCGAATGAATGAATATCGATATCATGACCTCCATCGGATCCGGATCCATCAGATCCTGATTTTCCACTTACACTGGCCGAGATGAAACTTCCGCCAAAGATTTTTCCGCTATGGTCACCAGCTGTATGATATTAGAAAAAGCATTATTTGATATGAATAACAAAATAAAAGTTAGATGCTCACCATGCCCCGTAAGATCTAAAGTCTGTCCCTGTTGGGCACCACCACCTCCAATGATGCTGATACCTCCGTGGAAATCGCCACCATCGCCACCGCTCTGAATCAAGCTTGGATCAGGACCACTGCCTAAATCAGGGATGCTTGGTGCTGGCAATGCTGGCAGAGGAGGAGGGACGGGGGCAGCAGCAGCGGAATGAGAGAAACCGCCTGTGAAACTACCACCTCCATAGCTATCAAATCCACCGCTGGAAAAGCTGGGAAAACCTAAAAAAAAAATAAATTAAATAGGAATTGTAATTATTTAATTTCAATTTAATGCAGTAAAAAAGGAATAAAAAATGGTTGAAATTCCTTCATCGCACGATTTCTAATTATACATCGGAATAAGAGAATAGGTGTAAACTATCTAAATTGTATAATTTCGAACGATTACCTTTCTCTATTAAATAAAAAACTAGTGAAAGTCAATTAAAATCTCTCCTATAAAAGGTATCTGCATCTGACTATATTAGACAAATATGTAATAAAAGAAAGTTTTTATATTGAATGATTAAAATTTTTACATTCATTTGAATAACTTTCCATATTATAATATAATAAATGTGTCAATTAATAAAATGAATATTAGAATTATGGGTGAAACGAAATTTTGTGAATGTCTAAAGATATATATATGATAAATTATTTATAATTCTACATAGAATTTTCTAGTTTCAACAAACACAATTAAAAAATAAGTTATGTACCTATGTATGTAAGAAATGATTTAAAATAGGCAACAAGCAATTTAACTCAAACTGCATCTAAAATATTATAATTTTTGAAATGATTACGACTTTCTAATCTATTTTTTTTTTAATTTAATTTGACCGTGACCATGAGCCATGAAGGAGAATGATAATGAAAATAATAGCCGTGGAAATTAGAACATCCACTCACCTGAAATGGTACCGGATTGCACCTGCGTGGATGAATACACAAGTAAGGCGCTGAGAACTGCAAACTGAAAAACAAGAAAAAAAAAAAACAGAATTAAGAAACATCAATATCAAAAATAGGGCTTTTCTTATGTCTTAAAAAGTTACTATATACGTCAAAATACTTTTTCGCAATCTGTAACTACCTTCATCATTGTTAACACTTGTTTAGGACGAAACGGAAACTGATGCGTCTACTAGATGATGCCGCGGCTTTTATAGAGGCGTACAATCTAAAATGAACGGTTCTTTTTAGAGAAATATTTCATAGAGGGGTAGTGAGGGTAATGATCGGATTTTTGACATTGTAAGGCGAAAGTAATAGGTGTTACCCGTAGCGGCGCGAGCGATTATTCGTGTGTGTTAAAAGACGCGGAGGCGCTCCAGTTATTTCACCTGGGCCGTTCTTTGAACCAGTTTTACTTTTCATTTAATCGCGATATACCCGCGGCTGCAGGAGTAATTTCTTCAGTCATTGCCAAGAACATACACATTTGATATTAAATTGGTTCTTCTATTAGAAAATCGAATATTTAGAACGTTCAGCTTTTTTTGCGTTTTTGATGATTGTTTCAGTTTTTATAAATTAAATTGTGAAATCTTTTAAATCTGAAACATTTATCATCAAATAATATTTGTTTAAGATTGATCATGTAAAATATATGAGAAAATATATTCGTTTGCTTTATTAAAAATCTGAATCTCGTATTTTGAAAGGAACTTTGAAACCGTTGCAAACAAGCAAATGATATTTTGTATATGCAGCTTTCACCAGAAAAAGCTAGTAATTAAAATTAATATTATTTTTTTTTATTATTAAAACATACGAAAATAAAAACATTTGCTTAAATAGTAATCATTAGCCTCGCCTTTAGTCGTTTTTACTATAATTGATCAGTTTCCATTTATGGTTAATTTTTAGAAAACAGCATTTCCATAAGTAGCACCAATGTCATGGTAGCTCATTCATATTTAATGTCTAAAATCTACTTCTTTCTTACTATTTCATCTACATATAAAAATTTTAGTTTTAACTTTGGTAACATGTAAACAGACCGAATCCATACAAACTTAAAATGTTTTATCGTGTACTATCGAGATCATATTCAACGACTCAAACTTCAAGCGATATGGCCTTACGCAGATATTAGAAACATTTTTCAAATAGTACTGGGTGACTGTAATAGACAACAGTTCCAAATAAGAATATTTATTTTTACATTTTATTGGTTTTAAAATCCTTTATTTTTTTCAATGTTATATACGATGTATCAAACGAATTTACAAGGTTTTGCAATTTACTTTATTTAAAGGTTGTCTACTTCAATTTGCTAATGAGTTTTTTTTTGGCTCAGCTTTGATGAACGAGTTATCAAAGGAGATGGAAAAATGTTTTCTCGGCGCACTCGACCGGGGTAACACTTCATAAGTGAGTATAAGTAGTAGAAAAATGTAGTAATTAGCGACCTTGTGTTTTTGGAACATAGATAATCCTTGGTATCTGATTTATTTCTAAAAAGATTGATACAGGCTACCTTAATCTACAATTTGTACTTATTATATTATGAGGATAGGGTCTTAAATTCAAGCAAAAATACTTTTCCACATATTTATTTCTACTCAAATGTCAAATTTCTCTTCAGGTTTGAGGGGAATATTTACATATTTAAAATTTGCGAATTTATTTGTTTTACTAGTATCTGTCTCGTTATATGCTGGTGCTATACATTGCACAAGTTGTTTTCGTTTCGGTGAGAATACCCAACCGGGTTTTAAAAAAGTAGTGGTGCACCTCTTTTTTATCCTCCTTACTTTTACATTTTGTGAACTAGTAATATCTGCTGTGACATGTTCTCCAGTTTTCTTCTCAGAATCATCCGCATGAAGTTCTGCAGCAAAACTGTTTTGTTCTGCAGTTTTAATATTTTCGAAATTGCCCACACCTTCAATTTCACTTGTCTTATTCTCTCCAGTTTTATCCAAAGAAAAGTCTTGAAGCGCATTATCAATCCAGGTAAACAAATCTTGATCATTTGCTACGTTATCATTTCCAGTCGTTTCATTAGTAATTTCATCAATAATTTTCGATAGTTCATCATCATCAGGAAGTTCAGTGCTCTGATCTTTCTTATCTTCTTCGTTGTCAAAAAATTCTTCTAACCACTTATCCAAATCCGATTTCTGAATTATATCTTCCTTGTTTCGATTGAATAGTTTATCGAAGGATCTTTGTTCTACATGTACAGAGTCATAACCTTCCGGATACGAGCAAGACTTGTCTTCACAGAGATAGACTGCCAAAGCAAAATTAATTTGACGAAGCTCTAATTTGCTGCTCTTTTTTGCAATCTTACAAGTGGGGCAAAATTTATTTGAGGCCTATAAAATGATTGTATAATATGATTGTATTAATTTATTAAAAAAGTTGGATCAACTTACCATTTCCTAAAAAATGCCAAAGATTTTGATGATATAAATGCACTCATTGCAAAAAATTGTCAAATTTTAATTGTAAATTCGTTTTGAGGTTAGAGGGGTTAGAGTCAAATTTAATAAAAAAAAAATGGAATTGGCAATCATGATATCTGAAGTTTGATCATGATGTCTGAAGTTAGCCGAGAGTTGATAAAAATATAATTTAATATTTTAATTTAAATTGTAATTTTATTTAGGTGAAATCCTACACAAAAAATCACTTAAATGAAATTATTTATGATTCAACATTAAACTATAATTGCATTTTTTTTAATTTAATTCTGTTTAACCTTGACTTGAATGAGAACTGACGGCTTAGTGATAGGGTGATAGTCCTTCAATCCTAAACTTTGAAATACAGAGTCTTTCATGAGCTCTTTGATGATAATCACCACATTTAAATCTGTTTAAATCTCCATACACACGAGTAAGTAATATATACATTATCAATAATTTCTCTTAGCTTTGCTTTTGTTTAAAACTGCAAACAGTTAAGTTGGACGTTCCCCTGACCATACGTGATTACTGCCGCAAAGTTCTAGCTTATCTATGACGTGAGGTGTCTTACCTTTGACCCTTGGTTTAATAAACAATAACAAAGGTACATAAGCCTGACATAAAGAAAGGTTACAATGGTTGTTCCAACAAAGATGTGTCCATCGGACTCTTCAATTTCATCTGATATGGATGACCTATCTTTTGATGAGAAACGTGTTCAAATATTTGCAAAACAGATGCTGAGCGGCAGATTGTTTATGGGTGCATTTCAAGAAAAAAGGTACGTTGAGAGTCTCAATAACTATAGAGATGTAATTTGTATATCGAGAGAAGAACAAGAGCTAATCCACGATATTACGGTTGTGAAACAAAGAATTGATGACTTATATCCAGGAAATCATTGGGTAGGAATCACTTCACCGGACATGGCGGGAGCTCCAGCATCTTACAGTGTCTGGGTTGAATTACCCGAAGATGTAACTTTCGGTGCTTATTGGTTCAGAATACGAAAACTAAAATTCAGACAAAACGAAGTGTGTTTGCGTGTTAAAATAGTACGGGCGATAAATCACGATGCAAATCACCAATCAGGTGATGCAGAAGAAGTATTCAGTAATAACACTTTCTCGTCAGAAGATATACTAAATAATGTAAAACAAAATATTAACGAAAAATTGCATTATTTTCTGAAAAATGTAACAACTTTTTCAAATTTTAAGGAGAGTATTAAATTCTTATTTATGTTATTAGCCACCCTTATTACTTGTCTGTTTGAAATTCTAAAGCATCTCAGTGAATTTTTATTAAAGTTTATGAATGAATTTTCCAAATTTTTGAAATCTTCAGCACCAATATTTCAAATTTTTGCAAACTTAATTGATAGACTTTTTAGAACGTTATGCATGTTGATAGCCGTCTTGATTAGGGGACAAACTCCACGACCGCCGCCACCAAATCCGTACGACCAACCTCGATACATACCTTATCAAAATTTAAAAGCTCTTCCGGCACCTACTAGGAGACGAGGTGTAATTATAGAAGAAATTGAGTGAATTAGAATAACAGTATTATTTATATATTTATACGAAATGTTATTTTTATATTGTAGTCACTTTTCTGGTATTAATGTGTGATTAATTGTAAGTTAACTATTTGTTATTATAAATACAAAACAGATGTGATAGTTGTCAGGCATTTATACCTGCTATTTAAAGATCAATTATGACAAATCTATTTAAAACGGGTTTTTATCTAAATATATTTTAATTAGCAGGGGGAAAAGTTTATATTACTCCTAAATGTATTATTTTATATCTTATATTTTCACTATTTTAGCAAAAGTACTTGAGCATTGTAAAAGCCTAACTAAATTATGTTTTCAAGATTACCATTTAATTACGTCAGTACAGCAGCAATGTATCAAGTGAACCAGTCATAAAATGTCAATGTTGTATTTTCTTAATAAATGAACGGACAGCCTTATTATGTAAAAGATCTGTAATATTTTTGTTTTTGTTACTGTGTAAAATACTGTTAAATTGAAATAATAAAACCAAGCAATATATACATCCTTTTAGTGACACTGAGCAAATTGTATTGATCCTTTTAGAGAAGATTGGTGAAACAAATTATGGATTCTTGTTGTTTGATTATTTTTATAACGATGATATCAAAGTTTTCTACTGCATCATACACACTAGCGCCTATGCCAACGCTCAAAACTATGTTCCGGGATACTATTTCTGATGTATGTATGTACTACGTATTTCGAGTTATGAATCGGCCGGCTCCGCTTATTTTCGCCATATGCGTCGCTTTGGAGCTCACAATTTCGTATCTCCAGTTAACGTTTTGCAGCTCTCATTTAAAGTAAAACTTTTAATTAAATAAAACGCAATGCCTAGTCCTATTCTTCAAATAAGAAATTCCGTTTCTCACATGAATGCATGCATAAATTTTAGTATTCTAGGCAAAGTGGACATACATGAACAGTTAGAAATCTTATCCTATGATGGACAGTGTAAAATTGAGAGGTGTTCGGTTTTTTCAATTAAAAAATAATTTGCTATAACAATTACAAAGTTTTAGCACCATTTTAAAAGCTATATTACGCAATATTAACTTTTTAATCGGACTATACATCGTACTCCTTTCCAAATGTTGTCCTAAAACTTTTTGCTAACCTTGTATATTCAGTTTAGACATTTCAGGAATATAAACGAGTCATGATTAAGCAAATTTGATTATGGAGATGATATTTGTTGTTTATATGTTATGCATGTCATGATATTGAAATCTAAAATTCATATTTTACCTCACCTTAACGCGCATTTTTAGGTTTAGCATTTTTTTGTAATTGTATATTTTACCCTTGATGACCTCTACATTAAATATCGTGAATTGCAAAAATTATCGTAAAATTTCCAAGGATTTCATGAAAACTAAAATACAATCTAAACTGTACCAACAATTTTATTCACTAGTCAAGTTGTGATTACACAATTTGACACTTATCAAATTTATCAACACTTAATAGGTCCTCTATTACAAACTATCTCAACTCAAAACACCTGTATCTCCATCGTACACCTTTATTTTATTAACAAAAAATACATCAAAAAAGAAACTCAAATAAAATATCCTAATTTACATTTTAATATTTGGAATGAAATCGATATATTTAAAGCTGTGACTGAGCAATTCCAACAACGCCACAAGCACAGCGTGCCCCAGCGTTTCCAGTGGTCTTACTAAGTTCGTGACCACCTAAACCCAAGTCGTCAGGATCTGCATGAACAACCAGAGTGCGTCCAATAATGCTATGAGCGCCCTCCAAAGATATTACATTGTCGCAGATACGGACTTTTGCTGTTCCATCATCTCCAGCCTCAATATTTCCCAAATCACCAACGTGACGGACTTCAGCTTCTGGTCCTCCATGTTCTTTCTTATGGGGGTTGAAATGGGCCCCTGCTGAGATGCAACCATTTGTATTGTCGCCGAATTCGTGGATATGGAATCCGTGAAGGCCTTTCTCTAGGCCGGACACTTCGCCGGTAACGATCACCGGTGCTTTAGCACTCTAACAATATACTTTGCCAATTAAATTCAATTAGAAACAAAAAATATGACATTACCTCTTGGGAGAAATGTAGAATCCCCTTGACAATTTCTCCGTTTAAAACACACACTGCTTTGGTAGGCATTTTCTACTTCGGTAGTAATCACGTCTGATTAATGGAAATATTAATTCTTAAATTAGAAAACCACAAATGAGATTACGTATAAATGCCGCAAATGTCGATAGTATAGGTGGGGATGATGCACACAGCACTAAAATTTGTAATACTTGTTAGACTATTTGATATAGGCTCATAAGGACTAAAATCGTGCGAATTGATCTAATCATCCAAGTCGATGGTGGTTACAGTTACAAGAAAATTTGTATTAATCGTTTTAAAATTAAAAATAAACTAAATATAATGTCGCAATTTTATACCTCAGTCTTCATAATAATTGTTAGTATTTTTATTTAATATCCCTCCTTGTTTTAATTATCTTAAGATATGCATCGCATATTAACTTTACTTCAACCACACTTTTATAGTTTATTTTATAAGATAACCTAAACTTCACTTAATTTGAATTTATTAAAATATTTCACTTATTTTAGGATTTATAAATGTGAAAAATTGATGTAGTTATTTAAAATTACACTTAATCAAAATGAATACAGAATTTATTCACGAGCTGGAGAGCGCAGCCAATATTTTAATGGTTGGTTAAATCCTTTGTTTTTATTTGAAGTTAATTTTCATCAATTTTAGGCCCCTCCGAACGTGGTAACGAACGAGCAAAGACATGCCGCCGAAACGATAATTATAAATTTTCGCAAATCAAAGTCACCGTATGTGGTATGCAGGGAAATTTTGGAGAATTCTCAGGTCCAATATATAATGTTCGAAGCAGCAGAACTATTAAAAAGTGCACTTATTCGTGAATGGTCTTTTTTGCAAGAATCCGATATAATATCACTGCGACAATATCTAATGCATTATGTTATGAATCGTACTCCATCGGCTTTTGTGCAAGAACGGTTATTGCAAGTTATTGCAATTATGATAAAAAGAGGTAGTGTAGAAGATCTCGGTCAGGAGAGAGCAAATATTTTAAGTGAGGTTGAGAATTTAATCATTGGGGCGGATCCTGCAAAGGTATATTTTCGTGATTTAGCCAAACTTTTGTAAACAATTGCTTATTGTATTTTAGCAAGTACTTGGTTGTAAAGTAATATTAAATTTAATGCAAGAATATTCAATAACTGTTAAAACTACTGATGTGGGTTTACCATGGGAAGTTCATTACAAGGCGAAGAGACAGTTTGAAGCTACCGATTTAAAGCGAATATTTCAATTTTGCGTCCAAGTCTTATCAGAAATAATTAAATCAGATGCCTTTAGTAGCCCTAACATATTAAATCTAATCAAATATCTGTTGACGATAACGGAGAATGTATTAACATGGGGTTACATATCTCATATACATATCCTTTTTATTGCTAGATATGTTATATATAGACAAAATATAAATTTATTATTCCTTAATTGCTAACACTGCCAAAACGAATAATTGGTGTGTATGAAAGTGTTTATGAAGCCGACCAAGCTCCTCCACTTAGATTAGCAACTTCATGGAAAGATATAATGCTCGCTCCGCAGCTATTACCTTTGATGTTTCAAGTTTATTGGAAAGTAAGGGATAACGATGAACTTGCTCATCATGCCATGACTTGTTTAGTGCAGCTTGCATCCTTAAATGGAAGTGTTGTGTCTAACGAAGATGTAAAAATGCAATATTTAACTGCGTATATGGAGAACTTTCTTAAATTAATTACCAGGTAAATTTCCTGTATTTCTAGAGTAATCTGCATTAACTCGGAAGGTGTAAAGTGTGATTCAAGTACAATACGGTGCTAAAACACCTCCAATTTTATTGTTTCAGTGTAAATATTAAGAACAAAGAATCTTTAGGCATATCTAACATTGTAAGAAAATTGGAGTTGTTTTTCTCATCAGATCTAACTAAACTGCCTCAGAACTTACAGGAATCTTATCTAGATGACATAACTCGATTAACATGTACATTTGCTGAAGGAGCCTCATTAGAAGAAGCTGTAAGAAAATTTAAATCTAATCTTGTTATCCAAATCATTTGATTCAATTTTTGTTTTTAAATATAGGAAGGGAGCGATAATAAATATTACATGGAATCGTTTGACAACATGCTTGAAGCATGGACCACAATATTGAAAGATTTCAAAGATAGTGCTAATGAATATTTATCATTAGCAAGTATGAGAGTTTTTAATACATATCTCCAATGCCACTTAGCACCACCAGATGGAACTCGGTCACATAATGATGATCAAGTTGAAGAAATTGAAGATAATGAAGACAATGATAGGATTAAGTTTAGAGATCAGTTACAAACGATTGGAATGTTCGGTAGAGTCATTTTGGATCATTCCTTACCAGTGTTGTACAAGTTTGTAATTTTCTTGTTCAATTTAATTCTGTCTAGCACTTTGTTTGAATTCGAAATTTCTAATGTTGCAGATTACTGGAAGAACGGATTGAAAAATTGCGAGCACATTTTCAAGCCATGCAGACTCAAGCAATGACAATTGCAGAATCGACAAATCTGGATAATCTCTTCGAAGATGTTCATTGGATAATCTTAATAGCCGGCCATGTATTGTGTATGGATAGCGAAGGTGAAACTCCAGTAATACCTTCTGAAGTCATAAGATATTGCGTCCAACAGTGTACAAATTCTGTTTGTACTTTAGATGCAACTCTAAAAGTAATGGCTAGTGTACAACAATTTACAAATGATTTAGATTGTGTAGACCAATGCGATCATGTTATCAGGATATTTTGTGATGTATTAAAACTGTGTTTTGTTGAAACGTCGGCTGCTGAAATTAAATTGGGTCATTTCACTAGCCCAGAAGTGGGATGTACTATGATGTGGTTCTTAAATCGGTGGTGCCTTTCGTATTTAATGCCAATTGAAAGTTTTTATGATGAAGTAATTATTTGTTCAATGGTTTTTTCCTAATCATTTACGTTATTTATGTTTCTTAGATACCTCAGACGTTCAAAGGCGGCTTAGTAAAAGACACAGAAGGAGCTATATTTTTATTCAATGTAGTTTTACAAAAAATTCGAGCAAATATTTGCCATTTTAATTCTGAACCTATTCTGCTACAAGATACTCTAAATTTGTTTTGTGATATTTGCAGTGTTCGACATAAGTAAGTATAAGTAGTTGCACTGGCATTTTTACAGTATTTTCTGAGGCTAATTTTGATTTAATTCACTCTTAGATCAATTTTCTTATGTCGGAGTGAAGGAATTTGGAATCTGATAAACTTACATGGCAAACTCGAGGCTGGTGTATTACCATCTGTAATTAGAAGAGGACTTTGTCGTGGTTTCGTAATGGCAGGTGCTACGATTGCTTACCAAGAAGAAATCGACAATTACTATGGTGCTGTTTTAAAACCTTTGCAACAGAGATTTAAAAATCTGTTGTGCCAGGAAAACTTTAACAAGATTTACCAGGAAGAGCGGGTTAAGAACGAAGTAATAGACATTGTTGAAGGTTTCATAGGCATCGCTAAAGGTACTCAAATGACTACGGTGCATTTATTATTCGATTTTTTAGCACCAATGTTGGCTGAATTACCCAAATTTATGAAAATATATAACAATTATCAGGTTATAGTGCAATTAATTTTAGAATTATTTGGACAATGTGCTAAGTGTATGCTCTGTTATTTGAGTCAATTGGATAGTAAGAGGTTATATGAAAGTACTCTCGCTACTATACAGACTTATACGAAATGTAATGAAAACCGATTTACAACTGAAGCTCTCTCGGAAGAGAGCAGTTTTCAGGATTTAACTCTTACATTAGACTTATTAACTTATATTCTTTCAAAGGACTGCCTCGATTTAAGCCCTGCTAATCCGAATGAAGAGGTAACTATTACAGCCGCAGATATATCTTTATTCGGACTCAATTTTATAATGCCTTTAATGACTACAGATCTCTTAAAGTATCCATCATTATGTGCTCAGTATTATAGATTAATCGTGTTAATTAATGATATTTTCCCGGAGAAAGTTTGTAATTTACCCGAAGAATTATTAACAAAAGTGTTGATATCAGTCGAATATGGTTTAACACAGTTTGGTTCAGATATTGTACAAGCTTCATTAGACTTTTTACAGGGAATGGCTACTTATACCTATAAGAACGGGATGCAAAATTCGAATATACATCAAAAACTTTTACCATTTCTAAAATTGTTGTTAGACTTAACGTTGTCGCATCAAATTAACTCAGACATTATATGCACTGCGAGCTGTTGCATTTATGCTTTAATTTGTTGTTATAGTGAACAGTATAATATATTTGTACAAAATTTAATTCAATCACAGAGTGATCCTTTAACAGCTGAAAGATTGACGGCAGCTTTTAACCAATTAATGAATAATGTGCCGTTTGATGGCGATAGGTTTCATAAGATGAAATTTAGGGATAATTTTGATAAGTTTATATCGAATGTTCATGGATTTTTATTGATAAAATAAGTGTTTCCTCACTATTATAAAAAGAATTTACGCAAGGAAATTGAAATTATAGTAGTTTTATGCTTATGGTCATCAAATGTTATTGAAACCTTTGGAAGTACAATCCTAACGTCCTAGATTGACCAATGTTTTTTCATTTCAAGTTCTTGTATTTTTCTCATGTTGTCGTAGACGATTAACAGTTCGGAATTTTTTTACATTTTATTTTGAAGTGGTTACTGTGTACTAATTTGATGCCATTTTAATACTTTTTAACAAATCTCTTTTCAGGCTGCATGTTTTTTTACATTGATCCTTTTTTAGAACAATGTTTTTATTTTACACAATATTTTTGCGCATTTTAAAGTTTAATAATTTGGACATCTCAGATCTTTCAAAGTTGTAATAGCAGTTGAAGATCACAAAAGCTTCCTTGTAACTGACTAACGTTTATCATAATAATGTGTTTAAAATTTTCATACATATATATGTATATTTTAGCACTATGAGCCTAGACAGGCTTGGTTGATTATTTTCTTCCATGCTTTTCTTTCTCCCGCTTTCTCTTTCCACTTTGCAAATTCCATTTCTCTCAGGTCCTTCTCAACTTTGGCCTTCCATCGCATCTTTGCCCTGCCTTTCCTTTTCCTTCTTTCTGTTATTGTTCTTGGAATACACTTTCCCAACATTCATTCTACATGCTCTCTCTATGCTATTCTTTGTGCCTTGACAAAACCTACGATATTTGGTTTTTTATAAAGGTCCATAATTTCTTCCTATATTCTCATACTTACATATGAGATGCAATAAATAAATCTCTTTATTTGTAGATTATTAAGATTTTGAGGTTTATATTCGTGGATTTTATGAAGACTAAAATGTATTTTGTAAGATAGGCATTTGTTTAGATAATTTATTTAAAGAGGAACCCTATTTTTAATCAGTGTAAAAGTACTGACGCGAATTATAATTTAATCATACGTCGTAATTTTGTATATAGTATTTTTGATTGCTAATCATGTTTGTTTTGTAAATCTTCACCGATTTATAGCTCCAAACTGCTACTATACACTGCATCTGGACAGTTCTGTTTTTGAATAAAACTGTGTTGGTACTAGCTAAATGCTAACTTTGTTTTAAAATAATTTTGTGAATAACATAATAGAAATATCAGTAATAGGCAGTGGTAGATAGATTAGGCATTTGTTCACTGTGCAGATGCTTTTGCCTGTTGGAAACTATCAGCCCCATAATTTGTCAATATCAATTAATATCTTACAAAAAGAGAAGATTCCTGTTTTATTTCCAATTAACATACTTCGAAGACAAATTATGTAGGTACTATATATTCATATTGTGCTGAAAATTGACATTTATTAATTAAAAACATCGAAGTTTTACTTTTATTAAAACGTTTTATTAATGTTAGCGTTTGTTTAACAGATAACATAACAACAATTAAAAAAAAAACTATTTTTGTATCAATAAAGTATGTTACTTTGCAGCTTGTTTGTTTTATATATGTAATAGGAATTTATAGAGAAGTTATGGATTACTATATCTACACAGAAATTTTCAATGATTGTTCCCTCCGTTACTATAGTTACATTTGCTTTTCTAAAGCACTTTAATATTTCTTTGTAAATTTTATCCAAGCTTTATTATGCAGTCTGATAAAAACAATTCTGGATATTCATTTACAACTTCTGTGTATTTAAGTAATATTTATTTTCTTAGAAGAATAATAGTGAGAAATTATTAATGATAAGAAAGAGATAGAAATAATAATACCAGACTGTTATAGTACCCGATTAATACATCTTACATTATATCACAGACATAAAAATGAAAAACAGATATAGAATTTATCAGGTAATATGAGTAAGAAAGAAAAACAATGATTTTACCAGTATAACGTCCGAGGGTGATTCTATGAACACAAATTTTTCTACAAATTCCACACATTCATGTTATTGAACTGATTTCTCAAATTGCTTAATCCACCATTTAGTCAAATTCATGTAGAAATCTGGTCCTTCAGGTTCGTAATCTAAATATGTAAAGGTCGGCTCAGTTTTAGCTTGCGCTGGTTCAATTTGTGTTCCTTCGTGCCATTCGTTGAAACTAGTTATTGAGATGTAATTGACATTGTTATCGATAGCACTTTTCCATGCAACTTCGTAATATTGACCATGTCTTCTATGTCTAATATTTGCGGAATTCCACGGTCTAACTTGCGTGTCAATATATCCTGGTCCTACTGATGGAATGAAGATTAAGCCGTTCTCTGTTGCATACTTACTTAACGCTTTCCAATTCTTCCAAGTGCTCCCATATGTAAATCCATTTGCTGCGAAGTATGTGTAAAATCCATCAAATTGGGATTTTTTTATGTGGTATTTGTGTTGAGTCTCAGCCAGTAATCCGATATAAATTGCATCCATTTCAGTGTTGCGAATGCTTAAATTTCCTTTGGTTCCCAATAATTCCTTCCATGCAACAGCAGGAGTTAAATAAGAATCATAAATATATAAAACGGGTAATTCAACTTGTCCCAAAGGTTTTTTAATCTTGTATAATGCGGTGTGATTGCGAAATATATTAAAAAACACTCGCAAATACTCTTGTAAATTAATAGGATTTCTACCTACATATGGTTCTATGTGTAAAGCAACTTTTAAATTGTATTTAAGAGCAATATCAAAGAATGTATGTAAAATATCAGATGGTGAATCAACAAATTTTGGCGGTAACCATGATAGTGCAATAACACCTACGCCAGCTCCTTGTAGCAATTTCATATGTTGTTTAATTATATTAATATCTCGCGAACTATAACAACCAAGTGATGGATAAAAATTTGAACCAATATCATGAGGTGGTGTGTGCGTTCCTGTTGGATATACCTTACGAGACTCTTTTCTCCAGTTTTCTACATACGGATGATTCCAGTGCCTGTATAAGCCGTCAGTTTTAGAATTTGCATACCATGCGTAATAGAAAATATGCACATTATAATTCAATCTAAATGGAGGCTTACTATTCACAATAATTGACCTCGATTTCTGTAAGTTTTGTGATAATCGTTGTATCTTCATCTTCAAAAGATTGTTCCTCCATTCGACATTACCAATAAGATTAAGAAACAGGCTTTCGGTGCTGAGCTTTGTTGGTTGTTGTGTGCGATGACCTGGGGTTGTTCCATATTTGTAATATTTATTATCAATCAAGCAAGTTGATATCAAGAAATAACTCATTACAAATGAGCATAAAGCTGCTGCTGTTATCACAATTAAGTAATACTTTTTTACAGTGATAATGTAACATATTCGCATGAAATGCGTCATTTTACTTTACGCACTAGCTCATTTTAACTTTATCATCATTTCTACATATGTATTCAAGTAAATTAGAAACACTCCGACATGAATTCAGCATAGTGGGAATATGAAATGAACTCAGGTTATCATTTTGGATTCACCTATGGATTCAACTGGATTCAACACTGATTTTGGGCACTCCGGGCATCTGTCGATATTTTCGATTATAATTGCGTTGATATTCTACAAGTATTCTACACATCAACACAAAAAGTTACGCATGTTTATATCGAAAACTGGTCGTCAAGTAGATGTGAAGAAGTATTAAAAAATTTTAATCGATAAATATACGCTGCGTTAAATTAATATACATATTTGCTTCTTATATAGATTATAAGAAGCAATACTTAATATATTTTTAGTAACTTTTTATGTTTAAATTTGAAAATTAAAGTCTATATAGGTAATATTTAAATTGGTTAACACGAATATGGATTTCATATTATCGCCCAAGATTTTTAAAATTTAAAAATCTTGGCGCTTTATTCACGCAGCGCCATCTTCCGAGGTAATTTCTATTCATTACGTCATTAAACAAGGATGCGCCGGAAGCAAAATGGCGTCTGTTGCCTAAAGCTTTAGAAATTCGTGAAAAATTCAAGGAATATGCATTATTTTATTTCTTTAACATAGTGCTGTGTTCCTATTCATACGACAAGAAGATGGATGCGGTTAAATCGTTTAACGCGGAGGTAAGTGTATCTATAATTAAGAATCTTCGAAATGCGCCATTGACATTTCCATCCAATATAAGTTCTTGCATTAGCAATGCCAGAGTTGAACGTACCCTTGGTTCTATAATTTAATTTACTATATAAAATGCTTATACTAACGAAAAATGTTTTATTTTCCAGTTGTCTTCACTCTATGAAGTGAAGCCTCCAATCTCAAAAGCTAAGATGACTTCGATCACTAGAGGAGCCATAAAGGCAATAAAGTTTTATAAACATGTCGTACAAAGTGTAGAAAAGTTTATCCTTAAGTGCAAACCAGAATATAAAGTGCCTGGATTATATGTGATCGATTCGATTGTACGTCAATCAAGGCATCAATTTGGAGCTGATAAAGATGTCTTTGCACCTAGATTCTCAAAAAACATGCAACAAACGTTCGTTAACCTTTTCAAATGTCCACCGGAAGATAAGGTAAATATAACACATGTTCTTATTAGCATACATAAATTTTAATGCATTCTTTTTAAATTGATTTCAGAGTAAAGTAATTCGAGTATTAAATTTGTGGCAGAAGAATCAGGTGTTTGCTCCGGATGTTATACAACCACTTTTTGATTTGGCCGATCCAAATCATCCAATATATAAAGAAATTAATGCGGCAGTATCTGTACAAAGTAACGGAGTGGCAAATACAAGTTTAACAACTGCCATTGCAAAAGGTGTGTATTCTTTTGAATTTTGCTGATTTATTTTTACATCGACATGGTTTGCCAAAACATTACATTTAGAAAAATTAATTTTTTTATATATGTTTACCTTGTGAAACTATTTTTATATCTTTTTGCCAAGAACTATATTGTTGGTAATTCTTAATATATCAGGAATTTAAAGTTTGTTTTACAAATTTTGTGATATATTAATGTGTATATATAATTATAATAATACTACCACAAAATAAGTAGCTTTGCTGCAGAATAATGTTAATACGGTTAATTTAAACATTTCAATTTTCTAATACTTATATCTATGTGTTTAATGGTTTTATAATGAGTGCATACAGTGACTATTTATATAAGTTACAACACAAAAATTTGGTGAATATACTATTTAATTATATGAATATGTGCAGGCCAAGATCTTACTTTTGATGGTACTAAGTACTAAATTACATCACTGGGGTTTCAATCTCTGTGCTATATAAATCAGGTCGTCTGTCATGTTTTTTAAGCTAGTGCGCGTTTTTTTAGCTGCTGTCTTTGCTGGTCTTGTATTGACGTCACTTCTTCTCTTGTACACTTTTCTCTTTTTATGAAAGTTGTATATTTTTCCACCACTTCATGTACTTCTATTTCAAAACATGAGTCCAGGTTTCTGTAACGTACACACATCAGAGAATGAAGTTAAAATTAAGGCTTTGCACACCTGCGTGTAGCAGAGCTTTCAAATTCGCGATCAGCAGTACTGGATCCACTTTTTTCTCACTTTTAACTGTACATTTGTAGCAGTTTTTTGTTGTACTGGAATAGCTGCGATTCGTAAAGTGCGCTATCGAACTAAATATGTTGTTCCTTTTGGCTCCCCTCTGTTGTCAACAAATGCAGAAAGGCATGCGGCGCAAGCATAATATTAACTCATAGCCAGCAGTTGGCTTCTGCCATTACCACAAGCTATGTAGACCAACATTTAAATAAAGAAAGTATGAGGTTGGTGTTATGTTTAATTGGTTTAAGCTTTTATTGCTGGTTTATAATATTTTTAAGACAAAGCTGTAATAGAGGGATTGACTGTGGGCACTAGCAGACCACCCAGTTTGAGAATCAAATCAAATGTGGCAATATTGGGATTGAATTAACAGTGCAGCATTGCTTATAACGAACTAATCTTGTAAGAAAGCCAGAGCTGTAGCGGTAGCCTTGACAAGCAATATAACTGAGGAAACGGTAGCAGCTACATCCATTCCAGAAAAGATAGCACTAGTCACTTGATATTATTGATATTAAATTCAAAGTGCAATAAAACGAACTAAATATTACAATTATATTATTGTGACTCTAATAGGTGAAAACAGATTGTACTTGATATACATCATTAAGCAAAATGAGTTGGTTTGGTCATTATGCTTTACCTTAATACCTTATTCTTGTTATATTATTGTAAAAGTTCAATTCTAAGTAGAGTCAAGTTGTATAACACTGATTTTCCAGATGAAATTGTTTTGAGAAATAAATTTGACTTCTTTAAACATGTTGCTGATGTACACAATATAGATAACAGCTATTTTTAAGGAGTAAGATCTAGTGAATCTTGGCGAGAAATTGAACATATTTTTAATTTTTAGTGTAGGTAGAGATAACTGCGCTATATATTTTTCTTATTTAATTGCCTGTAATAAAATTGTATCCAGAGATAAATTTTACTCTTTATAATATCTAACTCCCATTTGCGTTTTCGTACTTTTTTTCGTTAAGAAAAAAAAACGAGATATATGTCAATCACTTTATTTATCCGCACATATTTGCTTAAAATAAATGAAATAAAGCGCATAAAAGTATTGTTTTGGCATACTGTGTTAGTTTAGGGTACCTGTCTAAATAAGTTTTCATAATTAGGTTCGCCGGCACTACAGAAGACGCCGACAAAGGTACCTCAACAAGGCACATCGGAGACACCCAATATGACCCAACTCGGTGTTAATCCAACGGTACTAAACTTTTTTGACTACGAATACGTACAATATGGCTATTTGTAATAAAATATGCGTTTCTAAGATGAGAGTCGATGCGAGAATTAGGAATTACCAGCGAAATTATAAATTCAACCGATAAAAAGAGGGAATTTGATCTTGTACGAAATTGGTGGATAATTTGATGAGAATTGCTATTATTAACAATTATAATGTATTGTATAGATTAATTTGACTTAATTATTATTTAAATTGTATACAAAAAAAAGGAACAAGTGAATTTTGTATTTATTCTAAGTAAACACAATACTGTCACATACATATCTACACCAAACGATTCACCAATTTTGTTAACATCTCCGGAACAGGATTATATGAATTCGGAAAGTGGAATATGTTATGTCGATGATATGCAAACTTTCAGAATGAAGTGTGCGACATGTTTGAAACAAGATTTTGTTTGTCGCAAGCTAGGAGGATATAAAACATAAATTATAATATATAGCACAGATTGAAGACAGTTCTGATCTGCAGAAGAGACATCGATAAGAACATTATATATTAAAAATCTGCAGAGCGCAATAGGATCGATAAGACAATTGCTTATAAGAAAATAGGCTTGCGAGCATCGAGAACGATGTCTTTAAAGTGTATCTAATGTTATTTAGATTGTCATGTGCAGAAAATATTTACGTTACTGACACATAATATGTCAATAAGTTCAAAGTACAATCAAGCTGATTTTTGCTGACAAGCGAACATATTACAGATTTCCATTAGATTTTTATTGAGAAAGATGCACAGTGTATGGAAAATTGATTAAATACTTAGAACTTCTACAGTTTTATAATCTATCGATATTAATAGAATAATGTATTGATTTGTATAAATATTATATAACATAAAATATATATATCAATATAATACTTATTTATAAGAAGTAGAATATAGAGACTACAATAAAACTAAAACTTATTATAATTAACAAATAATACAAGACAAATTGCGATGAAAATCTGCTACAGAAGACTGTAGTTCCTGCAACAATCACTTGTATCAATAACTAAAGAAAGAACAAATTTGCCATTACATCTCTTAATTCTAAGCTATGTAGTTTTTAAGCTAATTTAGCTGATTAAGTTAGATTAAAATTCGGATCATATTAAAACAAGTATATTAAATATATTTTTGGTTACAGGGACAATTGGATCAGAATACGCTAGCGCAACTGCAACAGCTGCATAAATTACTTCTACGACAAGGTGGAGATCCTGCTGTAAAAACAGAAGGTCAACCGGTTCATTTTGATCGAAAGCTTTTAGATTTCGATTATGGTGATGATGAGGATGAAGATCCATCAAATCCATCGCCGAAAACCGCTAATCCGCCTAATCCCATTGAATCTGTTGGGAGGTAAGTTTGTGGATTACCTTCGCT